>JAVJIF010017748.1:0-96948 GCA_038442645.1 Agave tequilana | reverse complement strand
GGGCCCATCAAGGTATAATACTTCCAATTAATCATCAGAACTCTTCACTATACATCAGAATTTCCACTACAACTAACATGTAAGATCTACTCGAGACTTATCATATTAACACATATAGTTCTAATCCATAAGATCACAGTCTACATTTATCATGTCAAAATATATATACTAGTAAATAGTCCAACACCAGGTCTTATAAGAATTACAAGTCAGAGTAACACTCAACTAAAGTACGCATCTTTATACAAAATTATCTAATAGCAAAAGTAGCTTCTAATACAGTAGTTCTGGTGGCGCTGGTCCCGCACAATTGCCCTTAAGCGGGTCCCTTGCCCTTGTCCAAACCTGTAGGTGGAGTTAGAACAGAGTGAGCTTGATGGCTCAGTGAGTAAAACAATAGTTAAATATGCCTATCAAGTAGGTATACATGGCTAAATTATCTGGTTGACATGTGTGTCGCTATACTATTTTTATAGGGTCTTATGATTATCCAGGAACCAAAACCAAACACAGTAATAAGGCCTTATTAGTCGACTAGGTCATCCTATAGTCGACTAAATACTAACTGTAAGTCGACTAATTTGAAGCTATAGTCGACTAACTCCACTTCACACGTATCTGCTTCTTAACTAACAGCCAGGAATTTATGTAGTCGACTACCCTTCCTGGTATAGTCGACTAACCCAGTACTAGTCGACTTGAATTCCCCTATAGTCGACTAAAACTGTCAAAAATTGTGTTACTCTCTGGATGTCACCATAGTCGACCACCCTTCTTCTGTAGTCGACTAATCTACAATATTAGTCGACTAGTAATTGACTCAAGTCGACTAATTCTGTCAAAAACAGATTGCCAACTTTCTGTTTGCTCTCTGTATCTGGATTAGTCGACTACAGTCTATATGTAGTCGACTAATCCTGCTATCCAGCAGAATATCTGCCTAAATATCACACGTTTAGTCGACTATCCCAGGGACTTAGTCGACTAACTTACCCAAAAAGTGCCTGTTAAGAAGCCATTCCAGATTTGATGTTAAGATTTATACATGAATATAACATAGGACTTATATCATAGTGATAACCATATACATACACATAATCTCCCCTTCTACGCCTCCGGTTCAACCCGGTCCCTTCCTCCGATACAATATATATAATCTCCCCTTCTACGCCTCCGGTTCACCCGGTCCCTTCCTCCGATACAATATATATAATCTCCCCTTCTACGCCTCCGGTTCAACCCGGTCCCTTCCTCCGATACACTCATGCCATCATATAATATCAATATGCAAGACATGTAATAAAATCATGGATTCATAAACAACATGAGTAACACTTGCGGAATTGAAACACATGCACCCAAAACATACATAAGGTCAAATACTTGTATATCTCTTACACTTATTTCAATTCCTACTTATTCTACTCATCATGTTGTTAAGATTAGCATGTTCTACTCACTCTTGAAGTTGTATGGTCTGATTTTGCTGCTGCCCTCTTTGTTGTTGCTGCTGTTGTTGTTGTTTGTTGCTGTTGCTATTGTTGTTTTTGTTGTTGGCTGTTGCTGTTGTTGTTGTTGTTGCTGTTGCTGTTGTTGTTGTTGTTGTGAAAGGAGAGAGAGGGAGAGAGGTTGTGAAGAGAGAAAGTGTTTGACCAAAAGTGTTTAATCCTCTTCAACCCCCTCTATTTATAGCCTCTAACTCTCCATAGGATTGTGCGTGTCCCCTAAACATCCCATCAAGTTTACTCTTCTCCATGCCTCTCCCCCCTCTCCATGAGTACAAGCATGGGGGGCATGGTGGTAATAAGTCAAACACATGTGGGGGTATTCTTATACCTATATACATGGATGTATAAATACTCATGTATACATACTTATTTATACATACACATATAATAATCATGACTTGGCTAAGGCATCTTGCATGCATACTAATCCCATTACCCCTTATGATTAATTAGGAAAAGAAATGCTTAAATTAGGGCAAGTGTTACATTCTACTCTCCTTATGGAAGTTTCGTCCTCGAAACTTACGTACCTTGGAACAAATGTGGATAGGCTTTTCTTATCTCCTCTTCCAGCTCCCAAGTGGCTTCTTCTATGTTTTTGATTTCTCCATAAGACCTTGACCAAGGAAATATTTTTGCTTCTCAATTGCTTCTCCTTGCGATCAAGAATTTGTACTGGTTCTTCCGCGTAGGACATGTCTTCTAGTATATGCAAGGGTTCATAGGAGACAACGTGATCAGGATCGGGCACATACTTCCTCAGCTGAGATACATGAAATACATTGTGCATCCGTTCTAAGGCAGGGGGTAGGGCCAAGCGGTAAGCAACCGGTCAAATTTTATCCAGTATCTCAAACGCCCACATATCTAGGGGCTAGTTTGTTCTTACTACCGGCGCGTCTCACTCCCTTCATTGGAGATACCTTTAGAAAAACACTATCCCCTACTTCAAATTCCAGTGGTCTGCGACGATTGTCTGCATAAGCTTTCTGTCTGTTCTGGGCTGCTTTCATCCTTTCCTTGATTAGCTTGACCTTCTCCGTAGTCTCTTGAATTACATCGGGGCCGAACAGTTTCTATCCCCAACTTCCTCCCACAGATTGGTGATCTACACCTCCTCCCATACAATGCTTCAAAGGGAGGCATACGATAGTGGACTGATAACTATTATTATAAGCAAACTCCACTAAGGGTAAATAGCTGTCCCACTTCCCCCCAAATCTAGCACACAGGTTCTCAACATATCTTCCAATATTTGAATGGTCCTTTCTAACTGTCCATCTGTTTGGGGTGGGCTGCTATATTGAGTTGCAATTTAGTGCCCATAGCTTTGGACAAACTCTTCCAAAATCTTGATTGAAATCTTGGGTCTCGATCTGATACAATGGATTCAGGTACTCCATGTAATCTAATTACCTCTCGGACATATACCTGAGCCAGTCTTTCCATTGAATAATTGATCCGGATAGGCAGAAAATGGGCAGATTTGGTGAGTCTGTCTACCACTACCCAGACTGTATCCAGCCCTTGGGACGTCCGAGAAGTCCAGTGACGAAATCCATAGCAATTTGACTCCACTTCCATTCGGGAATAGATAAAGGCACTAACAAACCTGGGGGCTTCTTATGTTCTGCTGCTTCACTTGTTGACAGACTAAACACTTGTGGACAAAATTTGAAATGTCTACCTTCATTCCATCCCACCAGAAGTTATGACGCAGATCTTGATACATCTTTGTGCTTCCGGGGTGAGCTGTATAAGGTGTGCTATGAGCCTCCTTCATTATTTCTTCTTTGATCTCTGCTACATCTGGCACACATAATCTGCGTCCAAGCCGCAGTACATCACCTTCTATTTGAAACTCCTTGAGTTCTCCTTCTTGCACTTTCTTCATCATCTTCTTTATTTGAGTATCTCCTTGTTGGGCCTCTTTGATCTTGTCGTATAGATTAATTTGGATACTCACTTGATTCAGTTGATACTCAGAATTTGAAGAATCAATGACTCGCACTTCTATTTGCATTTCTTCTAGATCTCTTAAGATTCTTGCTTGACGAGTCATCAAGGCGGCCAGGGTCCCTCCTGATTTCCGGCTCAAAGCATCAGCCACCACATTGGCCTTCCCAGGGTGGTATTGAATAGTGATATCATAATCCTTCATTAGTTCTAACCACCTCCTCTGCCTCATGTTCAGTTCCTTTTGTGTGAGATGTATTTTAAGCTCTTATGATCAGTAAAAACTTCACAAGACACTCCATACAAATATGTCGCCAGATCTTTAAAGCAAAAATCACAGCGGCTAATTCCAGTCATGAGTGGGTAATTTCTTTCATGGGTCTTCATTGTCGGGACGCATAGGCAATGACTTTTCCATGTTGCATTACACACATCCCATCCCAGTTTTGATGCATCACTAAAGATGACAAATCCTTCAGTCCCCGAAGGTACAATTAAGACAGGAGCAGATGTCAGCCTAGCTTTATCTCCAGGAAGCTCCTATCTTGATCTTCTCCCCATGCAAACTTCTTACTCTTTCTAGTTAATTGGGTCATTGGTGCCACAATCAGAGAAAACCCTTCTACAAATCTTCTGTAGTACCCAGCTAATCCCAAGAAACTTCGAACTTCAGTAACATTAGTGGGTCTAGGCCAGTCTCGGATTGCTTCGATCTTTACCGGGTCTACTGATATTCCTTCTTTAGATATAATATGGCCAAGAAACCCTACTTGTTCTAGCCAAAATTCACATTTCTTCAACTTGCATAGAGTTGTTTCTCTCTCAAGATTTGAAGGACAATATTAAGATGTTTCTCATGATCTTCCGTATTCTTTGAATAGACCAGAATATCATCAATGAATACTACTACAAACTGGTCTAGATATGGTTGGAACATCCGATTCATTAAGTCCATAAATGCTGCCGGGGCATTAGTGAGTCCAAGGCATGACTAGAAATTCAAAGTGTCCATATCTCGTCCGAAAGCTGATTTGGGCACATCTTCAGGTTTGACCTTCAACTGATGATACCCCGATCTAAGATCTATCTTAGAAAATACACAAGACCCTTATAATTGATCAAATAAGTCATCAATTCGAGGGAGAGGGTACCTATTCTTGATAGTAGCCTTATTCATTCCCGGTAGTCAACACATAGTCTC
The DNA here is from genome assembly GCA_038442645.1 of Agave tequilana. Classification (NCBI taxonomy): domain Eukaryota; kingdom Viridiplantae; phylum Streptophyta; class Magnoliopsida; order Asparagales; family Asparagaceae; genus Agave; species Agave tequilana. The sequence goes on along the minus strand of JAVJIF010017748.1, from coordinate 92,283 downwards.
ATACTCCCATCCTTCTTCTTTACAAATAGTAAGGTGCTCCCCAGGAGATACACTTGGCCGAATGAATCCTTTGTCTAATAAGTCCTGCAATTGAGTTTTAGTTTTCTTTCATTTCTGCAGGGGCCATACGGTACGGTGCCTTAGAAATTGGGGCAGTACCAGGTATTATATCTATTGTAAATTCTACCTCCCGATCTGGGGGCAGGCCTGGTAAGTCTTCCGGGAACACATCAGGGAACTCATTCACAATTGGAATAGTCTTAATATTTACATCAGTCCTGGTGGTATCCAATACCGAAGCCAGGAATCCTTGGCACCCTTGTTTTAATAACTTGGTCGCCTTGATGGATGATATGTGAGGTATATCACAACTCACTTTTTCTCCTTCAAAAATAAACTCGGAGTCCCCTCCATTTTAAAGATAATCCTCTTTTTTTACAATCTACCTGAGCACCACAGGCAGACAACCAGTCCATTCCTAGTATGGCATCGAACTCCATTTCACCTAGCTTAATCAGATCAATGGATGTCTTCATTCCTCCAATTATTACCTTACAATTCGCATATCTAGTGCTAGCTATCAATTTTCCCCTATAGGCGTGGACACAACCAATTGAAATCCTAGGGTTTTGAGACTTGATTTAGTTTATGAGCAAAGCACTAGATACGAATGAATGAGTAGCTCCAGGATCAAATAATGCATGGGCAATATGTCCTGATACGGAGATCATACCTTCTACCACTGCATTCGAGGCCATTGCTTCCCGGTGGGTTAATGCGAAGGTTCTGCCTTGCACCTGAGGTTGTTAAACCGATGACTGGGTTGCAGCAGGACGTGGGCATTACTGGCTTGTCCTCTGGGAGGATTCGTCCTTATGGTCGGCCTTCTACTTCCTCTACTCGGCCCTTGGCTTCCATGCATTGTCGGACAATTCTTCCTTAGATGTCCCACCTCTCCACAATTAAAACAAGACCTGTCTAGGAGGCAGTTTCCAAAATGGTTCACTCTGCACCTCTGACACCAGGGAGCCTCCGAGATTCTGGGATGTGATGCAGAGGTAGCTTGTGTCTTCAAGGGTGTGTCTCTATTTCTCAACCATTTCTCCCGCCTCTGGCCCCTCCTCCTCTATGAAAAGTGGTGTTAAACCCAGGCCCTTTGTTACTGGTGGATCCTGATGCCGTCATCATTGGAGTCCTTGATAACGGGGGCACTTAGAATTGGGAGTTCCTTCTACCCAGTCTCCCTGACCTTCTTGTATGTCCATTTCTACCTCCAAAGCTCTTTCTACTGCCTGGAGATAATTCCTCAGTTGTAATGGAATCAGTCGGCCACGAATCTCCGATCTTAGGCCCTTTACGAACCTCTTTGTCTTTTCTGCTTCACTCCTTACCAAGGCATCAGCATACCTGGATAGCTGTGAATTTCTGATCATACTGGGATACATTCATAGAACCTTGTCGTAGCTCCAAGAATTCTGTTGCCATTTTATCTCTGGCTGTCTCCGGAATGTATTTCTCAGTGAATTTGTTCACCAAGAATTCCCAGGTGATTGATTCCCTTGCATTCTTCATACTATGCTTCACTGCCCTCCACCAATGTTCCGCTTCCTTTTGGAACATAAAAGAAGAGAAGGACACCTTTTGTTCATCAGTGCAGCTCATAACTTCTAGGATCTTTTCTATTTGAAGGAGCCATGCTTCGGCTTGCAAGGGTCCGCCTCCCCTTCAAATACAGGCGGTTTCATCTTCTGAAACTACTCCAGTGCCCGGTGGGAGTTGTTATTGCTCGCTCTGGTCATTAGTTGTGCGAGCCACTCCGGCATTACCCCTGGAGTTCCCTCATTCCCCCTCATTTGAACTTCAAAGTCTCCATCATTGTTCACGGGGGTGCACTCCCCATCTCACTGTAGTGTGTCGTATCGAGCGACAATAACTCCTCAGGTGGTAGTTGGTTCAAATCCATGTATTCTCCCTATAAAAATAAGGGCGTCTATCAACATACCACAATATAGGAATGAGTAGGGATAAAACTTTAGTCTCAGGTAATCATGTTAATAACATCACTTTTGAAAACAAGCAACTTGTTATATATATATAGTTACATCCATCGTGGATACAAAAGGTGTTATACTGACATGCTTTCCTTCTTGGATATCATACTAACCCATGTGCACTCATAAGATATATGCCAGGGTACATATAACAACCCTAAGGATATCCATCACCTAACATACTAGGCCTATACATGTATATACATCAAAAAGCGTCAGTTCTAAGGTTCACCCTTCATAGGGTAGAGTAATCCCCACTAGAATCTCCGCTAGTGCTGCTGCTATCATCCATATCCTCCTCGGGGTCTTCTTCCGGTGATTCGTCCCCGGCGCAGCACCAGTTGTCTAAGTCGTCATAAAGGTCCATATCTTCTTCCCCCACGTTTCGTTCCAAAAGACGCCTCCATATGTAAATCCCCTTCGGGTTTCTTCTTTAATCGTGGTAGAGTGCTCTGTTACTGGTATCTCAAGTGAATCTCCCACAAAGCTTTCTGTGTCAACATTGGTTGGTTCAGGCTCGTTAGATGCCTGCGACTCAACCTCTTCATAATCTACCCAATTTAGGGGCATAATCGTTTCTGCTGGGTCAGTTTCGTCCGACTCGTACCCCCAGTCCATGGAATCCGCCACCCAGCTCTCACTCGAGCTGTCGGAACTAGAGACCGGCCAGAATACATCGGAGTCCCCCATCTACATGTAAACAAAAAGGTCGTATCAATCTCAAGTCCATGAAATAGTCTCAATCATACGGCTATCATCAAGAAGCAACATAAATAGACACACTGGTAACTATACTTATCCTTAGTCTACTCATAAGTCTCATGTCCTTAGAGTAACTCAGATTCAATAGATAACTTAAGCATCCCTTGACACCTAATGCCAACTACTTAACTATGATCACACTGTCCACGTGTAACCTAACAATTTCATCATCTCTTACTCTTTCTACTTCTAAACCATTGCTCTGATACCAACTTAAACGGTCCCAGTTAAAAATTTTTCATTTAATCACAATCATCTCGTAATAATCCAAACGTGGGGCCCATCAAGGTATAATACTTCCAATATAATCATCAGAACTCTTCACTATACATCAGAATTTTCACTACAACTAACATGTAAGATCTACTCGAGACTTATCATATTAACACATATAGTTCAATAATCCATAAGAACACAGTCTACATTTATCATGTCAAAATATATATACATACTAGTAAGAGTCCAACACCAGGTCTTATAAGAATTACAAGTCAAGAGTAACACTCAACTAAAAGTACGCATCTTTATACAAATTATCTACATAGCAAAAGTAGCTTCTAATACAGTAGTTCTGGTGGCGCTGGTCCCGCACAATTGCCCTTAAGCGGGTCTCTTGCCCTTGTCCAAACCTGTAGGTGGAGTTAGAACAGAGTGAGCTTGATGGCTCAGTGAGTAAAACATAGTTAAATATGCCTATCAAGTAGGTATACATGGCTAAATTATCCGGTTGACATGTGTGTCGCTATACTATTTTTATAGGGTCTTATGATTATCCAGGAACCAAAACCAAACAACAGTAATAAGGCCTTATTAGTCGACTAGGTCATCCTATAGTCGACTAATACTAACTGTAAGTCGACTAATTTGAAGCTATAGTCGACTAACTCCACTTCACACGTATCTGCTTCTTAACTAACAGCCAGGAATTTATGTAGTCGACTACCCTTCCTGGTATAGTCGACTAACCCAAGTACTAGTCGACTTGAATTCCCCTATAGTCGACTAAAACTGTCAAAAATTGTGTTACTCTCTGGATGTCACCTATAGTCGACTACCCTTCTTCTGTAGTCGACTAATCTACAATATTAGTCGACTAGTAATGACTCAAGTCGACTAATTCTGTCAAAAACAGATTGCCAACTTTCTGTTTGCTCTCTGTATCTGGGATTAGTCGACTACAGTCTATATGTAGTCGACTAATCCTGCTATCCAGCAGTCTGCCTAAATATCACACGTTTAGTCGACTATCCCAGGGACTTAGTCGACTAACTTACCAAAAAGTGCCTGTTAAGAAGCCATTCCAGATTTGATGTTAAGGATTTATACATGAATATAACATAGGACTTATATCATAGTGATAACCATATACATACACATAATCTCCCCTTCTACGCCTCCGGTTCAACCCGGTCCCTTCCTCCGATACAATATATATAATCTCCCCTTCTACGCCTTCGGTTCAACCCGTTCCCTTCCTCCGATACATATATTAATCTCCCCTTCTACACCTCCGGTTCAACCCGGTCCCTTCCTCCGATACACTCATGCCATCATATAATATCAATATGCAAGACATGTATAAAATCATAGATTCATAAACAACATGAGTAACACTTGCGGAATTGAAACACATGCACCCAAAACATACATAAGGTCAAATACTTGTATATCTCTTACACTTATTTCAATTCCTACTTATTTCTACTCATCATGTTGTTAAGATTAGCATGTTCTACTCACTCTTGAAGTTGTATGGTCTGATTTTGCTGCTGCCCTCTTGTTGTTGCTGCTGTTGTTGTTGTTTGTTGCTGTTGCTGTTGTTGTTGTTGTTGCTGTGTTGTTGTTGTTGTGAAAGGAGAGAGAGGGAGAGAGGTTGTGAAGAGAGAAAGTGTTTGACCAAAAAGTGTTTAATCCTCTTCAACCCCTCTATTTATAGCCTCTAACTCTCCATAGGATTGTGCCAAGTGTCCCCTAAACATCCATCAAGTTTACTCTTCTCCATGCCTCTCCCCCCTCTCCATGAGGTACAAGCATGGGGGGCATGGTGGTAATAAGTCAAACACATGTGGGGTATTCTTATCCTATATACATGGATGTATAAATACTCATGTATACATACTTATTTATACATACACATATAATAATCATGACTTGGCTAAGGCATCTTGCATGCATACTAATCCCATTACCCTTATGATTAATTAGGAAAAAGAAGCTTAAATTAGGGCAAGTGTTACATTCTACCCTCCTTATGGAAGTTTCGTCCTCGAAACTTAACGTACCTTGGAACAAATGTGGATAGGCTTTTCTTATCTCCTCTTCCAGCTCCCAAGTGGCTTCTTCTATGTTTTAATTTCTCCATAAGATCTTGACCAAGAAATATTTTTGCTTCTCAATTGCTTCTCCTTGCGATCAAGAATTTGTACTGGTTCTTCCGCGTAGGACATGTCTTCTAGTATATGCAAGGGTTCAGGAGACACGTGATCAGGATCGGGCACATACTTCCTCAGCTGAGATACATGAAATACATTGTGCTCCATCCGTTCTAAGGCAGGGGGTAGGGCCAAGCGGTAAGCAACCGGTCCAATTTTATCCAGTATCTCAAACGGACCCACATATCTAGGGGCTAGTTTGTTCTTACTACCGGTGCGTCTCTCCCTTCATTGGAGATACCTTAGAAAAACACTATCCCCTACTTCAAATTCCCCTACACCAAATCTCTACTTCTAACAGATAAAGCAAGTCTGAACACTAAATCTAAGCACAAGGTATTGTCCAATTACATGATCCATCAAAGGTGAATAAAATGGCTAAAATAAATAAAAAAAAGAAAAAATGATAAAACCCTAAGTATGGACCATTAACCCCAGACACATAGCTTGTCAAATATATAGTAGTTCTAAAAATAATCTCCTAAAATTCTAAGTCAATCGGTGAGTGCAACAATCATAGTTATGAAATTACAGGTTTACCACAAAATAATCTAGCCTAGGTTCATCTCCCCTGGCACTAGAAAAATTAGTTACTCATGACTAAGATTATTCACGCAATAATTATCTAAATACTTAACAACCATTAAAAATCAATCTACTAAAATATAATAAACTAAAATTTAAGATATACTAATAATCAATTAAACTAATTAATTAAGTCTAAAATACAAATGAAAATCAAAGGGGCCGTTTGTTTCGCGTAAAACTCCGTAATTCGTAAATGACTTACAACCCAGTTACAACTACGGCGTTTGTTTGGACCGTAATTCATAAAAGACTTGCACAACCCAATTATCACTCACTTGCAACCCAGTTACCACTCACTTACTGCCCAGTTACAGTTAATTTTGTGGTCACACAAATTTGTATTATTTTTTATGTTAATATTAATTTTTTTTAATATTTAGCATTTTTAATATTTATTTGTAATATTAAACTTTTTAAATAACCAAATAGTTAATTTTGTGGCCAACTTTTTCACTTACGACTTACACACTACGATAACCAAACACCGTAAATACAATACATTTTTCCACTTACAACTTTATATTACCAACCAAACACCATAAAGCTTACATGCATGTAACTTATTTACAACTGTAAAAGACTTTACCAATTACGACTTACGAATTGCGGCCAGTTACGACAACCAAACAGGCCAAAAATCAAAAGGGAGGAAAACATACCTGCATGTGCATGCGCATGCGCATGCGCAATATAAGTTGGACCCCACATGCAATAACAAATGGCTGCATGTCCATGTGCAATAGTAAATGAATGAGAGGGCATGGCATTTTAGTAACCCCACAAGCAATACCCTCTTCCTGTTGAAGCAACAGGATGTTGCTTCACGAAGCAACAGGATGTTGCTTGTACTTGCTCGGTCGGTCAACATGCGAGCTCATGTTCTCTGGTGCTACAGGGCTCGCTCCCTCACTTTCGTGGACCCCACCACGCTTTCTTCTCGGTGATCAGGACCGAAGCTGGCGCCTCTCTCTTGTTCCGTTTTTTTTGCTAAATTTTTTTCCCCCTAAATTGCAGGAATTGAAACAAAACTAAAAGGAAAAGAAATTTAAAAATATATATATCGTAAATAAAATTCTTTACCTCTAAAATTGAGATTGCTACTAGAATAGAAAAATTAGCCTTCAATGTTAGAATTAATCTTTAATAAACTTCATGATAATTATTACATCTATCATGGATCTAGAATCCATATGCATCTCAAGAAGAAATATACAAATGCATATACATACCTGAAGTCATTAGATTGAGTGACGAAGATTTCAATCCCTTCCTTGATCCTTGCAAACCCTAATTGCAAACCTTAATCTGTAGAACTCCTTCTTCTCTCTGTCTCCTTTCCTTTGCACAAACCCTAACTGAAGTTGATGGAACACCACAAAAAGGGGAGAGTTTGTTTTCTATTATGGAGGAGAGATGAGGGTCTACGTTTGCAATTAACCACATGTGATAAAACCACCCATCATGGCCCCTTTCTATCCACATGATTTAAACTTTATACAAAGTAACCTATATATTTGGGTATACATAATATCAGTTAGACTATAATTATGGAATCCAATTAAAAACCCAAAGGTTAGTGGGCCACTTAATGTGAGATTAACATTCTCCCACTTGGACCACTAGCCGATTATAGTACAACTTTAGAAAACAAATAAAAAGAAAACTCATTTAAAAAAAACATTTTGACTCCATTGGATTCCATACTAAAAAAACTTTGACACGTGATCACGAATTTAAAAATAATAACTGATAAGCCCAAATAATGATATACTGTAATACTGCAATTAGCTTGGACCACCAATGTGAGTCATAGCGGTTATACAACATCTATGTCATACTCCCTTCTACGTACCACAACATTGATAACCCACACTAATAGAGTCTGTAACCAAAATGACCACTGTAATTGTCTTGTCAAGACTTTTCCTGTTTAACAAACATCCATACATAATATGTGCACACATAATTGGATAACAGGAAATACAGAAACAAACTTTTATTGCGCAATAGTGTCAATTACATAAGCACCAAAACATACATTACAGATTACTCAAAAGACCCATTCTAATAACATGTTCTTTGAATGTCTTTGGAGGTAATCCCTTGGTCAATGGATCAGCAACCATTAGTGTGGTACTTATATTTTCAATTGACACCCTTTGTTTCTGAACTCTTTCTCTAACGATTAAGTACTTAAGTTCCAAGTGTCTGGAACCACTAGAGTACTTTCCATTCTTAGAGAAGAAAACGGCTGCTGTATATCACAAAATATCTTCAGCGGCCTGGCAATAGAATCAACTACACCAAGTGCTGAGATGAAATTACGTAACCATAATGCATGATTCGTGGCCTCGAAACATGCTATGAACTCAGCCTCCATCGTGGATGAAGCAGTGATAGACTGCTTTACACTCTTCCACGAGATTGCCCTACCTGCTAGCATGATATAAAGCCTGAGGTAGACTTTCTGTTATCTGGGCAACAGCAAAATCTGAGTCCGAATAGCCGATCACTTCCAACTGATCTGATCTCCTATATCTGAGCATATGATCCTTCGTCCCTTGAAGATACTGCATCACTTTCTTTGTCAATTTCCAATGCTCCATTCCTGGATTACTCTGGTATCTTCCTAACATTCCAACAGCAAAACTGATATCTGGCCTGGTACAAGTATGTGCATACATCAAGCTCCCAACTGCTGACGCATACGGAACTTTCTGCATTTGACCCTTTTCTAAGTCATTTCTAGGACACTGACTCCCACTGAATTTGTCACCCTTCATAATGGGTGCACAACTGGCTGAACATAGTTCCATATGAAATCTTTCCAAGACTCGATTGATATAACCTTTCTGAGACAGTCCTAGCAATCCTCGAGATCTATCTCTGAAGATCTCTATGCCAATGACATAAGCTGCCTCACCCATATCAACCATCTTAAAGTTCTTGTAAGATAGTCTTTAGTTTCATACAGCAAACCAATATCACTACTGGCTAACAAAATATCATCCACATACAGAACCAAAAAGATAAACTTGCTCCCACTGATCTTCAGATATATACACTGATCAACAGTGTTTTCTGTAAATCCGAAAGAGGTAATGGTATCATTAAACGTTATATACCATTGCTTGAAAGCTTGTTTCAGTTCGTATATGGATTTCTTTAATTTGCAAGCCAAGTGTTCTTTTCCTTTCTTTGCGAACCCTTCAGGTTGCTCCATGTAAATTTCCTCATCCAAATTTCCATTCAGAAAAACTGTTTTCACATCCATTTGATGTAACTCTAAGTCATAATGAGCTACAAGAGCCATAATGATTCTAAAAGAGTCCTTCTTTGATACTGGAGAGAAGGTTTCTTTATAATCAATGCCTTCTTTCTGAGTGAAACCTTTAGCCACAAGTCTGGCCTTATATCGTTCGATATTGCCTTTGGAGTCGCGCTTGGTCTTAAAGACCCATTACACCCGACTGTCTTACAGTTATTAGGCAATTCGACGAGATCTCAGACTTTGTTTTGGTCCATAGATTTCAACTCTTCATTCATAGCATCAACCCATTTGCTAGAATCATTACTTTCAATGGCTTGTGAAAATGAACTGGATCTTTATTAATCCAAATATCGAAATCAGATTCCTGTAGATACACAACGTAATCATCTGAAATGGCAGATCTTCTTTCCCTTTGAGATCTCCTCAAAGCTGCCGGTTGTGGTGGTTCTACAACATTTTCAATGGCGATATCCTCATGAAGTGGTGAACCATTATCATTATGTTGTTCAGGTGACTCAGGTTGATGATCAAGCTGAGGGACAACAATTTATCTTGAAGAAAAGGGTATTGGGATATTTACCCTTATCACTTCATGATCTACCTTTCTAGGTTCATCACTCCCACTAATTTCACCATTCTCAAGGAATCTGGCATTACCAGTTTCAACAATTCTGGTACTATGGTTAGGACAATAGAATTTGTACCCTTAGACTTATCTGGATAACCAATGAAATACCCAGATATGGTCCTGGAGTCTAATTTCTTTTCTTGTGGATTATATATTCTAGCCTCTGCTGGACAACCCCAAATATGTAAATGTCTTAAACTAGGTTTCCTACCAGTCCACAACTCGAAAGGAGTTGTTGAGACTGCCTTACTAGGAACCCTGTTCAAGATATACATAGCAGTCTTTAAGGCTTCATTCCACAATGAATTAGGTACATTAGAGAAGCTCATCATGCTCCTAACCATATCCATAAGTGTCCGGTTTCGCCTTTCAGCTACTCCATTCTGCTGAGGCGTACCTGACATTGTGTATTGAGCACAAATGCCATGCTTTTCTAGAAATTTGGCAAATGGGCCAGGATTTTGTCCTGACTCATCGTATCTTCCATAATACTCACCACCTCGATCTGATCTCATGATTTTAATTTTCTATCTAATTGTCTCTCGACCTCTGTAATGAACACCTCAAGGATGTCAACAGCCTGAGACTTTTCATGAATTAGATATACATAACCATAACGAGACAGATCATCTATAAAGGTGATAAAGTATCTCTCTCCCGTAAAACATGGAATAGAGAGTGGTCCGCAAATGTCTATATGAATTATCTCAAGAAGCTCTTTGCTTCTTGTGGCACCTTTCTTGGTGTGTTTGGTTTGCTTTCCTTTTATGCAATCCCACACACACCAAAATCAGTGAAGTTTAGGTTATCCAAAATCCCATTCTTCACTAATCTTTCAATTCTATCCCTGGAGATATGCCCCAGTCGTCTATGCCACAAGATAGAATTTTCATCAATTAAGCCACGTTTAGAACCAACATTTGAATGCAGGGTTAAAAGAGATTGTGCAAACTCATAATTCAAGGAAATTTTATACAAACCATCACATAAAATTTCATGTCCAACTGAAATTGAATTAAACATCAAATTGAGTTTTCCACAACCAAAAAAACTGAATATCCAACAACATCTAATTTGGATAAAGACATTAAATTCCTAGAAATCGAAGGTACATAAAAAGTGTTTACAAGATCCATCTGATGACCCATCTCTAAGAGTAGTCGATAAGTTCCAACATACTCGACCTCCACTTTGAGACGGTTCCCCATAAAGATAAATCTTTCACTTTCCTTCGGTTTCCTGGTTGTAAGGAATCTCTGCATTGAATTAGTTATGTGAGTTGTGGCTCCAGAATCAATCCACCAAGTATTAGAAGGAACTTCAGCAAGATTTGATTCATAACATACAAAGAAAGATTCATACCTTTCTTTCGAACAAAGCCTTTCTCTTGTTGCAATCCTTCTTCACATGTCCTTTTCTGCCACAAAAGTAGCATTTGACAGTGAAAGTCTTTCCATGACCCTGGCTACTTTTCCCAGGTTCATTCCCTTTCTTTGGTGGAAATCTCTTACCTCTTCCATACTTTCCCTTCTTGTGTATGGCTCCTTGAGTTACTGCTAACACCGAGTGATGTCCTTACCTCAGTCTCACTTCCTCTTGAATACACATATTAGTCAGCTCATTCAAATTCCACTTATCCTTATGAGTATTATAGTAAATCTTGAATGGTCCGAATTGAGGAGGAAGTGAGTTGAGGATGAACTATACCAGAAGGATTCATCTACTTTCATTCTCAGTGTTCCTAACTTTACAGCTTTATCAGTCATATTGAGGATATGTTGTTGTACTCCTCTACTACCATCATATTTCATGGTAGTTAACTCAGCCATAAGGGTGCCAGCTAATGACTTATCAGCAGATTTAAACCGGTCTTTTACAGCAGTTAAAAGTTCTGATGCATTAGTAGTTTGAGGGAGTGAAGTCTTGATATTGTTGGCAATGGTCATTTTAATGAACATGAGACTGAGTCTGTTCGACCTTTCCCAGGCTTTAGCATGACTAACCTGATCTGCTGTACTGTCAGCAGTGATTTCCTCAGGTTTCTCAACTAGTAGAGCCATGTCAAGATCCAGTACACCCAGTGTGAATTGGACATGCTCAAACCATTCAGAAAAGTTTGTACCATTCAGGGCTGGAATGCTAGATGCATGAGAGTGAAGGGAAGTGGGAACGTTCACTGAAACAAAATAGGACAATGCTCACATTAAGGCCTCGAATCAATACAAAAACATTAAATTTTTTATGAAGATGAATTATTGATATCACTTTGATTTCTCCTTTGGGCGAAACCTAAGCATATCCAGCATTCACTCTATAGGTGAGACCTTTTATCACCTATGTAGGTCTAATATAATTTATGCCACTTAGACAGTAAGTCATGTTACCTTTGGGTATCCAATTCTACACCACTAAGTTGCATAAATCACACTACCCTACCCGGTTCATAATTATTTGAAAGAGACTTTCCTTTGGGCCAGTCCCAATCTCCTAAGTAGAACCGCCACCGAGAATATTATTGACTTAATGTCATCCTTATTGACAAATCTTTTATGTAGTTGTATATTCATAAGGCTTACTAACGTAGGTCACTTTGGCAACTACTAAATCAATAAACCGTATGAATATAAAACTAACCAATAATATTCTCTAACCTTTTATTTGAGTTATTCCTTAATACTCCAATATTATCACTTGACCAATTCAATCAATATTAACACAATAACATTAAATGTGTAACATACATTTATGATTGAACTTAAACAAACATTAGTCGACTGGTTAATCTAGTACTAGTCGACTTGTGGCAAGTCAAGTCGACTATAAAGGAAAACCCAGTCGACTAGGGTCAAGTCAAGTCGACTATATATTTTAGGTCTAGTCGACTAGGGCAAAGTAAGTCGACTATATATGAAGAGCTAGTCGACTAACAGAGAAACAGAGAACCAAACATCTCTCGGGTCAACCTGTTAGTCGACTATAGTAAGGGATTAGTCGACTATACTTATTATTGTTTTCCATTATGTTTGCAAAGGGGAAAACTTACAAATAAAAGTTTGAGGAGCTAAATTACAAGTATTCTCAAAAAATTACAAGTAGATCTCCTCAGAGATTCTGGAAAAATATGCCGATAGGAGTCTGGTCAACGCGCGACCACTTTGTCCCTTTGACGATGCGAGCGATGAGATTCCCTTCTCGCCTGGTTCCGGGAATCAGAGAACAGAGGATTGGTAGAACCCTCTGGCTACTTCTCAAAACCGCCTTCTGTAAGGAATTCCTTCTCGCCTGGTTCGGAGATTCCTTGAGGAAAAGAGGTTGCTAGGATATCGCCACCCTGAAAAGAGAAGTATTTCTCTTGAAGGTCTCTGAATTAGAGATTGCACGGTGCGTTATAAAGAAGTCCGATTCTCCTGATCAACAGAGGATTGATTTGGGAGCAGAAGCCCTCTTTGATTGATCGCCGATCTCTGGAAGCCCTCTCTTCTGATGCGATGCGATCCTATGCGATGCGATGCGATCTGATGCGATGCGATGCGATCCGATCCTCCTCCCTTGTGCCCCTGACGGGCTATTTATAGGGAGAGCAAGGGTATAATCGTCCCCTTGAAGATATGGAAACAGATTGAACCGAATCTGTTTGAATCTGGAAAGTAGCCTTGTTGCGAGGCTAGGATAGCTTCTGCGGAGCTAGAAAATGGCAAGTCGGTTGATCTTTCCGATTTGTTTTGATCCTTTCCATCTCGTTGGAGGATTTTCTCTGATCCTCTTACTCGTTTCAAGAGAGTCAAGAGATTGCGGCAATCACCTGCCATATTTGAATCCTGATTGGATTTGATTTGCTTGGATCCGATCTCATCAGGAGATTTGATTTGTCAAAGGTTGACCATAGCAGGCCGATAGCGGAGCTGCCCGCTTTGAAGCTCATAGCGGAGCTAGAGGCAATCCTTAGCGAAATCCTGAAAAGAGGCTTTTCGGCGAAGCTATCAGTTAGCTTCCTGGCGATGCTCTGGATGATGCTAGCCTCTCAAACGAGGCTATCTCCTTGGGCTAATGTAATGCTATATGCTAGCATTTTAGACCTGCTGAGGTCTGTTAGAAACAATCCGGGTTCACTGTTCTGCTTGCTGGATCAGTGGAGTCCAAACCGCTTCATTATCCCCTGGAGGTGGGTGAAAACTGGTCTTCAGCTCGTCTGTCCCTTGTCTTTTGTAAATGTCAACAAGTTTGACATCGTTCGGACCAATGAGAATCTTGTCTTTTTAAGTGTCAACAAGACCCCTTCAAATTTTTCGAGAGTCTGCAATAGCTCAGACTCCGAAACACTTTGAACTGCTGTGATGGTATGTGGAGTATGAACGTCGCCATGATGGTTGAGTTCAGCTTCGCCTTCAATCCTGCCTTGGGATGAATTCGCCGAAGAATTGTACTGGTTCGCGAGTAGCTTCGCGTCGGGGTAGCTCCGCATCTGGGCTTCCAAGAAATAAGTTCGTTTTGGAACTCTTGTTGCCTTTTCAAAGCCAACTGCCGTGGGGCGGTTACGAGGAGGATCATTCCTTCTTTCGCACTGATCAAGAGAGATGTTCTCCGATTTGCACGTTTCTAAGGGAGGATATTCCCCTTATTCAAGGCGCCATAAGTGCCTTTTATGAGGGAGACGTTTTCTCCCTTTGCACGGTTCCAAGGGAAAACCGTTTCTTCCATCAAGGCGCAATAAATGCCTTGAATGCGCTCGTGCTTCCACGCTTGGGGTGGTTGCGCTCAGGCCATGGGGCCTATAAATAGGACACTTGAGGTCCTCTGAAGAGAAATGTTTTGCCTTTCTTCTTCTCTTGGTTGAGAGAGATACTCAGATCTCTGAATTAGTGGGAAAGCCCACTCTGGTTGTCTAACCAGCCAAGGACCAGTAAGTCTTGATCGTTCAACGACTTCACCGTTTTTTTAGGGAATTCATCTCCCTTAGTTTAGCTTTGACAGCTGCTTTAGGGATTAACTTCCCTCGATCTTCATCTTGCACTGGCTGATCTGCAGAGAAGGATCTCATCATGGCTCTCTGCGAAGCCATCGTCTTGATTTGATTAGAGAAAGATCACTGCATGTTAAGTCCGCTACACAGGCAGAACTTAGGACTTGGTCTCTTCAAAGGTTGAGCCAGTCTTGCCATATTGGTGAATGTTGAGACTGTGTCTGACTTTGCCATAGAGGTGAGGCTAGGACTTGGCGTTTGCTGAGCTAGTCCATTAGTTGCTGTGCAGGCGGAACTTGTCCTCTGCTGAACTCGGATTGCTTTACCGCCCAAGAATCTGACTTAATATCTTTGCAGCTTTTTGTGTGCTTAACTGCTAACTTGCTCCAATTTGCCTTGCAGTGAGCTATGCTTGCCAGTCTGGTAACTTGATGGAAGAAACCATGAAATTGCCTTATGCTTCCCCGGTTGAAGCTTTACTTTTAAGCAGGAGGAACAATTCGGGGCAGCGAATGCGCGTCCCAGGGGCTGTTGGCAGCCTCTTATCCGAGATGATTCGTTCTGAGGTGAGGCTGGCCGCCGCCTTTATCGGAGAGGATCCGCTTCAAGATAATGGGCGTCGCCTGTGGGATCGCCGGCATCATTGCCGACTTTCAACTTTGGTGGCCTTTGATGGCGATCCACTTCGGGAAAGTGAGCATCGCGCCTGTTAGATCACTGGTATCACTGCCGATTCCCATTATACGTGATCTATCGTGTTGGCGGTGATAGGTTTTTATTGCCAGGCTTCAACAAAAAATGGCCTAGCAAGATCTGCCATTTTGTGGAGAAAAATGACCGTGTCCTTGCGGCACCACTGGTTACGGTCTTATGCAGGAGGAAGGCCCTTCCTGTCCCGTTGGTCTGGCCTGGGAGCAGATAAAACCGCTTGTATGCAAATGACCTTGTTAGATAACTTGGTGTGTTATATAAAACACAACTTTGATGTAATATCAAATGTACCCTTCCTGTTAAATCATGAAAGTTCATCTTCCGATCATCTGATTTTTTGCTTGCTTTCACTGAGTCTGGCCATAGCTGGGCTAAACTGTGTGCGGAGCTAAGGACATAGTCCTTCCTTCGAATGATCTTCGCGAGACTGGTGTGTATCGCGAGCAGCACGTTTTTTTAGAGGACTAAGGTAGGCCTCTCAGCGAAGCCCTTGAAGGATTGTGCGAAGTCCGCACTTTTGCACTAGTGCGAAGTTAACTCTTAGTAGAGTTGAACCGGCGCTTCTTGGGAAGGCGCTTCGGGCGCTGTTTCGAATTAATTCGAAACGGCGGCATGGGCCTTTTTCGAGGCCTCGTTTCAGGCGCTGATTGGCCTATAAAAGCCCGATTGGGCTGAATATGGAAAGGTCTCCTTTTTTTCAGAGAACTTTCTATCTCTTCCTCTTCTTCTTCCCTTTCATTCAGAGATCTTTGAGGACTCTAGCAACTCTTCAATGGCGCCCAAAAGACGAGCGGGAAAAGAAGTAGCGACTTCTACAGCGGAGGGCCTTCCTCCTCCGGTCATCGAGCGACCGTCACCGGTAAGGAATTTTCCTGATTGGAGACCGAGGTCTCTTTTCCTTTGGAGCCGGTCATTTGGCTATTTAGGACGATCGAATGGGATCTGTCCTCATTAGGGAACTCGTTTCCCTGAACTTCCCTATTTTCTTTGCACCAGGGAAGTAAGAACTGAACAGTTCTTCTTTTAAGCTTTCGTAGGAAGCCATTGCTTGGGCAATCTCCATCCTGTTGAGGAACAGGATGTGGGTCGTGTTCCTTCAGTCGTGGCCACGAAGGACGACCGTTGACCATGATGTCCTTTTAATGACGTCAGCCCTTAGGGCTATGCCACTTCCTGCTTTAAGCGAAGTTGGCGCTTTGGATATTTTCTGCAAAGATGCAGTCTTATCCATGAAGTGAAGCTTTTTCAAAGCTATCGCCTTGCAGGCCCTGCTTGCTGGGCGAGGCTATGCCTTAGTGAATTTTTATGCTTTCGCATCCACTTGATTGGTGAACTAATCATAGCTCATTTCTATTTTTGCAGTACATTACGCCTCCGGCCTCCAGAACAGTCTGTTTGGTCTAACCAGTCGAGCAGGCGGAAACATCAGCTTGCAGTTCTATGGGCAGGCTTCATTGTTCAGTGAGCCGAGCTCCCTTGTACGGGATACACTCATCCAGGACGGTCGTCCGCAGGCCATGCGGAGCATCTTGACTACGGCTCCGCTTGAAGATATCGACCGTCAGGCTTACAGAAAGCCTGACTTCATGTTCGGGGATGCTGCACCTGATCCCGATCGCCAGCTGCAGGCCGGTGAAGGCCAGTGGATTTTCCAGTTGGACGGCGAGAGATTCTATCTCCCGTCCACTAAGCGACATTTCGCTTTGTCTTCCTTCGCGAGCGCGACTCAGGCTCGGAAGATGGCTTGGGGCGTGAGCCTAAATGCCGAGTCTGTAAGTGTCGGGAGTTGACATTCCAGTCCGGCTATTCGAGGGCTGGCCATCCTCGTAGCATAATGGGGCTATACCCTGGGAAGGTATCGCGGGACCTTCCAGTAGGAGAGAACCCAGCTGCGGCGCCGACCTTTGGCACTCAGTTCTGCGAAGTTGACGGGAACTACCCCGCCACCGATTTCAGGACTCCCGGTTGGGTCCACCCTCCTAGGTCGTGGTGGGCGGAGTTGACCAACTATATCCTCACTCATTTTGAGGGGGACTTAGAGAGGTTAAACCTCCATGAGGCCGTCAGGGCGACCTGCTACGGCATTGAGATGAAGGTGGCGTGCTTCTACGCCATCTTTGAGTTGTACTGCCCGGTCTCGGGGACTTTCTTCACCCCGGTTGGTGAGTTGGGCATGGCCCTGCACGAGATGCGGGAGATCTCTGCTTTACCCTTCGGGTCTCTTCCGTACGAAGAGTACTTTCCCTGTGAGGCGGAGTTGGCTCTCTTGGAGAAACAAGAGCCTCCTTTGCTTGAGACATATCGGGAATTGATGTGGCCATTTGCACATTTGCTCCAGCATCCACACTGGTGGCAAAGGTAGCTCGAAGAGCTTGAAGAGCTGGGGGAACTACTTGTTCCCGGATATGATAGTGCACCTGAGACAGCTCATTGCGGAGTTGCTGAAGAAGACATCTTGGCAAGGATGGAGGTGCATGCTGAAAAGGACATCGTCGTGACAGAAGATGATGGTCCTTTCGGGAAGGGTGATGTTCTTCGGAGCTTTCACCATCAGGCCCTTCGGTCTATGTCTCGCAAGGCGTTGCTGGCCGGCTTCTTAACCATCTGGTTAAAGAAGTGTGTCGTGCCTTCTTCTTCGGGTGACATCGTCCACCCGAATGTGCCTGCTGCCTGCCGTCCGCTTGGTCCATGGCCACCGTCTGGGTCTTCTCCCGGCATGGTGTGTTGTATTCAGAGGGGCCTTCGTGCACTGACGGAGGCTTTCTGCAGGCCAATGGCGTCAAGGCGAGGGAAGGGTGCCGTCCTGCCTTGTGACGGACCCAATCCTAGGGTAGGTTTACCGTACACCTACTTGATGGCGTGGTTCGCCTTGCACTGCCCCCAGTTTGATTGGAGCTGGGGAGACCCTCCGCAGGGTGTTCAAACGGCGCTTCTCCGTCGCTTTGAAGCCGTTCGTGGCAGAAAACTTATGTGGCCGAGGCCCGTAAGTTAGTGCGTCGTTATGACGCTTATAGCCGGTTCCGTTGTTTTCCTCGCCTGCGGGGTGCAGATACAGCGAGGAATTCCATGATGTGGAGTCAGGTCGGTCTCCCATGAGTCGGGGTATTTTCGAGTGGCTGGTCTGTATCTGGCCCTCGCATTTGCTGTACAGGAGTGGGGATACCTGCTACCTGGAGCCCTACGTCCCGAGCCGGTTTGCCCGCCAATTTGGGTATGACCAATTGTATGTGGGCAACCCCAATCCGGACCTGGCTTTCATAGGGAGCCTCATTGATGGGGCTCGTGCTTGGCGTTTCTTCACCGCGGATGGCACTGGAGCGTGGCTACGCACGCCGCTGAGGGATCCCGGCCTTGGACGACCCTGTGTTTCTGCCAATGGTATGCAGCTTCGAACTCCACACCTGCTGTGTTTAATGCCAACCGTTCGGGTGTGAAGTTAATTTCTCATCGGATGAGGCAGAAGGCTTCTGATAAGATGGAGGGTAAACGAGTCCGTGTTCCTGGCATAGAGGAGTTCATCGCTGTAGATGACAGCGGGGCTTCTGATGCGGGGAGCCCTTGCTTCGAGGCAGAGACGAGGGCTGATGCCCATGAAGCTGATACTCGTGAAGCCGGTTCTGGTGTAGTGGGGACAGCTCCCTCACAACATGTGGAGGAAGTGGAGGAAGAGGACTCTGATGTCTACTTCAAAAGGAAGCGTGGGAGTGGATCCCGTAGGAAGTCGTCGGCGAAGAGGCCCCGTCGCCAGACTCCTACCATCGTGGTAGAGGGTGAGCCCTCTGCTGCGCCTCCTTCTGCTGCTCCATTAGTGACTGAGCCGTCGGTTGCTGAACCGACTACTGGTAAGATTGGCCCCATCTAATATGCCTTCAGCGCACCTTAAATAACTCACCATTTGCTTTTTGTTGCAGGAGCTGAGGAGCATGGGGAGCAAGGGACCAGTATGATCCTCTATTCGCTTATGGAGCTGCAGCTGGTTCCTTTACTCGCTTGGAGGAATCTGGAGGTGATGCGTCCGACATTGGCCTCTCGGGCGCTGGGACTTCTAAGGAAGTCCTATGGCATCCAGCTCTATCGGGTGGTCTGCGGAGGAATCGGCGAGCAGGCCGGCTATCCGCGTTGATTCTGGCAAGAACTTCGCGATGGAACCCCTAGAGACTGATGAGGCTGACGAAGTAACATCAGCCTTCGGTAAATGACGACCTTTTGATCTCCTCTTGTTTACTGCATCTGCTTTTTGACCATGGCTTTGTTGCAGGTGTTTCGGCCTCAAGATGCGTCGGCTTTGAAGGAGCCGAGACTTCCCCTGGAAGGTCAGAGAGGGTGTTGAGTGCTTCGTCCACGGCGGATGTTGCCATGTTGGACGTGTTGTATGGCGACTTGCCTTCTTATCAGCCCACGTCAGCTGAAAGGCGAGAGGCTGAAGGGGCGGCAGTCCCGGAGGTATCCTCACTCCCATCACATCACCGAGTGAGGTGCCGACAATTTTGCCCAGTGCGGGGCTGAGGGTGATCGTGGACCCTAGTTCCCCGACTTTGATTGTCGAGCCTGCTGCTCAGGAGGTGGTTGCCAGTCCTACCTCCGCGGTGGCTGGCGTGCTGGTGTCGCTGAGGACTCCGCCGAGGTCACCTTTGGCTTGCCCTGCTGCTGTCGATGTTCCCGCTTCTTCTTCTGCGGCGGTGTCGACTGGGTTGGTAGATTGCTCCGAGGTTGTCTCAAGGGTTGATGAAGCTGAGAATGACTTCATCGGTAATCTGGTCGACAGCTTCTATAACAGTTTGGAGCAGACTATCGGTCTAGTCTTGAAGGGCTCGCCTGTGCCATTCTCGAAGCTGAAGATGGTCCTCCTCTCCGTGGCATTGAGTGTATCCGGGACTTTGAGGGGTACCATCAAGCTGCTGCTCTAGAGCTCCTGGTAGATGACCTTGAGAAGGACGTGGAGGAATGGCGCCATCTCCATCGTTCAGACGCAGCGTCTTTTGGCTGATGAACGGCTCACACGTCTTGTTGCCCAAAGGCGCGAGGCTCAGCTCGCCGCTCAAGAGGCTGCTGAGGCTATCTCCTCTGACTTGAAGTCCTTGCAGACAGAGCAAGCAGAGGTTGGGAGTGCAATTGACGCTTCCAACAGTGCTCTTCTTGATGCCGAAGATAAGGTTAAGAGGGCCGAGAGATGATCCGGAAGGCAAATCTCCTCTTATCCAAAGCTACACAGGTGCGTCATGAAGAGTCTACGCGGCTTAAGCAGCTCAGGGCTCGGAGTGAGGAACTGGCGCGGCAGAAGTCGTCACAGAGGGCGACTTTGGTGGAGGTCGAGGCTCGTCTGGCTCAGGCGGTGGACTTCGATGAGGCTGAGCTAAGATCACAGGCGCTGGCCCAGGCTGTTGATGACAGGAGGACGAGGCTAGCTTCGCTCGGAGATCGGATCCGATCTTATCATGTACGCCTATAGGCTCCTCCATGTATCCCATCCTTTTAGAATTTAATAAAAATTCTTTCTTTTGTCGTCTTTGTTTGTTTGGATAATGAGGCATGGCTGTCTGTTGGTTCAGAGGTCGCAATGACATAACCGAATGGGACATCGCCAGTCTCGAGATCAGCCCTTTGCGGGGCTAAAAGGGGAGATACTTGCCTTTTGTAAATGTCAGCAAGCATCGAGATTGAGACTTAGCTGTCTGCTGGTTCAGAGGTCGCAATGACATAACCATTGAGACGCCGCTAAGCTCAATGGTAGATGAAACTTGGCTATCTGCCAGTTCAGAGGTCGCAATGACATAACTGGTTGAGAAGCCACCAAGCTTCAAAATAGGTGATACTCGTCTTTTGTAAATGTCGACAAGTATCGAGACCTGTCTTTTGTAAATGTCAACAGGGCTCAGGATTGAGACTTAGCTGTCTGCTGGTTCAGAGGTCGCAATGACATAACCAATTGAGACGCCGCTAAGCTCAATAGTAGATGAAACTTGGCTATCTGCCAGTTCAGAGGTTGCAATGACATAACTGGTTGAGAAGCCACCAAGCTTCAAATAGGTGATACTTGTCTTTTGTAAATGTCACAAGTATCGAGACCTGTCTTTTGTAAATGTCAACAGGACTCGGGATTGAGACTTAGCTGTCTGCTGGTTCAGAGGTCGCAATGACGTAACCGAATGGGACGTCGCCAAGCTCAATAGTAGATGAAACTTGGCTATCTACCAGTTCAGAGGTTGCAATGACATAACTGGTTGAGAAGTCACCAAGTTCAAAATAGGTGATACTCGTCTTTTGTAAATGTCGACAAGTATCGAGACCTGTCTTTTGTAAATGTCAACAGGACTCAAGGTTGAGGCTTAGCTGTCTGCTGGTTCAGAGGTCGCAATGACGTAACCGATTAGATGCCACTAAGCTCAATGACAGATGAGACTTGGCTATCTGCCAGTTCAGAGGTCGCGATGACATAACTGGTTGAGAAGTCACCAAGTTCAAAAGTCGGATTGGATTTGGAAAAGGTCTCGTCTTCTCGGGGAGAAACGAGGAAATCACTGTCATAGGTTTAATGTTAACGTAACAGCGGAATATGTGTGGTCCTACCATTCTATGGATGAGAATTGGTAAGTGACTTTGGAGGTCTCGCTCTCATGAGGGAAATGAGGGGACTGCTGTCATAGTTTAATGTTAACGTAACAGCGGAATATGTGGTCTTACCATTCTATGGATGAGAATTGGTAAGTGATTCTGGAGAGGGAATCAAGTGGGAGCAGATCCCTTGGGATTTTAAGCAAACCCCCAGCCACCAACAGGTTTGATATGCTTGGAGAAAGAGAGAGGCTCTCTTTGTGCGCATTCCGGACGCGCGGATCTCGATCAGAGGTGTAATGTTAACTTAATCGAGAGCAAAATCCTTGATTAAGGATAGTACTTCTTTAAGAATTTGCCATTGATTGGCATCATGAGGAGGTCGCCATCTGCAGTTGTAAGGCGGTATGCTCCGTTTGAATAACTGTCTCTATCACAAACGGTCCTTCCCATTTAGGCTGAAATTTGCCTTTGGTCTTGTGCGTCATAATCATTGGTCGTCTAACGGCTAAGACCAGATCTCCTTTCTGGAAGGTTCTTTGCTTAACCTTCTTATTGAAGGCTTTTGACATCCGAGCGTGATATAGCTCGATGTGTTGCTGAGCTTGTAGCCGCTTCTCGTCTAGGGCTTCGAGCTCTTGAAGACGCAGGCGATCATTGTCTTCTGATGTCATTTTAGTAGTCAGGGCTACTCGCAATGATGGCACCTGGATTTCCAATGGGATGACCGCTTCGCACCCATATACCAGGGAGAAAGGCGTATTGCCTGTCGGTGTCCGAACCGTAGTCCGGTAGGCCCAAAGGCATTCACCGAGCTTTTCGTCCCAATCTCGCTTGTTCGAGGAGACAAACTTCTTGAGCAGCTTGATGATCATCTTGTTAAATGCCTCTGCCAAGCCGTTGGCGGCAGAATTGTAGGCGGTTGAAGCCACATTCTGAATTCGGTATTTATCGCAGAACCGATAGAACCCTTGGCTTACGAATTGGGGACCATTGTCATGGATGATCCGTCTGGGTACACCGAATCGATGGATGACATGGTGTTTTGATGAAGCTAACCAGATTGGAGGTTTTAACTTCGGCCAACGGTGTGGCCTCTGCCCATTTTGAGAAGTAATCGGTTATTGTCAGGATAAACCGGTGACCTCTTGCCGAAGAGGGACTGATTGGCCCTACGACATCGATTCCCCATGCTTCAAATGGCCATGAAGCAACAGTAGGGTGGAGCAACTCCGAAGGTTGGTGTATGAAGTCCGCATGGACCTGGCACGCCTTACACCTTCGTGCATATTGGGTGGCATCGGCCATCATGGTCGGCCAGTAGTACCCAAGTCTGTGCAGCCTGTCTTTAATCTTTGGACCCGGCTGGTGAGCTCCGCAAATGCCATCATGTGCTTCTTTAAGCACTTCCTGTGCCTTTGAATGGGAAAGGCAACGGAGGAGGACACCGTCTTATGAACGACGGTAGAGTGTCTTCATAGTAGGATCATAGTAGAAACGAGCGACCTTCGTCTGATGGACGCCGCTTCTTTGGGATCGTCTGGAAGCAGACCGTGCAGAGCGTAGTCAATGAGAGGGAAGCGCCAATCCCTCGGCTCAAGATCCGTGGAGATATTATGGACCTCTTGGATCCTTATCATATGCTTGGAGCATACGAGATGCCGGATTGCGACTGTGAGGTGATACTCGGTGTCGGCCGGTAAGGCTAGCGTTGTTGCTAATGCAGCGAGGCATCCGCCTTGGTATTGTGAGATCGAGACACGTGCCCGATGTAGAAACCCTTCAAATAGGTTAGCCAATTCGATGGCTGTATGATAATAAGGCACCAAGTCTTCATGGCGGACTTCATATTCGCCTTTGACTTGACTGATGACCAGCTTTGAATCGCCGTAAGCTTCGAGGTAGCGTACCCCCATTCCCTGGGCGAGCTGGAGACCGATGAGCAGAGCATTGTATTCCGCTACATTATTAGAGCATGATTCTGTCAAGGAGAATGCTCTGGGAAGGATATGATCCTGTGGGGAGATGAACACAACCCCCACTCCGGCAATAATCTTCCCTTTGGGGCCCTTCCGCGATGCTCCGTCGAAGAACATCTGCCACACTTCCTCTACTGAGGTTGCATTAGATTCGAAGACCTCATCAGGGATGTCTTCGTGAAGCTTTGAATGTTCCAGAACTGGATGCGCAGCCAAAAACTCTGCAAGGGCTTGACCTTTAACCGCCTTTTGAGGGGTAAAGGTCATGTCATATTGGGACAATAGTAGTGCCCATTTAGCCAACCTTGAATTCAGCGACCCTGGCTTCGTCATGAGAAGACGTAAAGGGTTCACCCTGGAGATGACATGTATGGTTTGGCCAACCAATAATGTCGTGTCTTCTGGACAGCGAAGACGAGAGCTAAACACTCTTTCTCAATAGGATTGTAGCGAGATTCCACTCCTATGAGAGTCCTGCTCAGATAATAAATGGCCTGCTCATGGCCATTGTCGTCCTTCTGAGCGAGGAGGGCACCGAGGTAATAGTCCAGAGCTTTTACATAAAGCAAGAATGGTTTTCCTCATGTAGGGGCCACTAAGACCGGAGGTTTTGTGAGATACCTCTTAATGTCTTCATAAGCTTCTTGACAAGCTTGGTCCCATATGAAGGCAGTACCCTTTTTCATGAGACGGTAAAGGGCTGGCAACGACCCGAAAGACTTGCTATGAATCTTCTGATGTAGGCTAATCTGCCTGCAAGCCTCGGAGCTCTTTGAGATTCCTTGGTGGATGCATACTCTGGATGGCTTTGACTTTGTCCGGGTCAAGATGGATCCCCTTTGACGTGACAATGAATCCGAGGAACTTGCCACTAGACACTCCCAAAAAGGATTTTGTCGGGTTCATTTTCAGCTGATGAGCCCGCATTATGTTGAACATCGTTCTCAGATCGCGAAGATGTTCATCTTTGCTGCGACTTTTGACGGCAATGTCGTCAACATAGCATTCCACCGTCTTTCGGAGATGGTCGCGGAAGATCATGCTCATCGCCCGCTGGTAGGTTGCTCCGGCGTTCTTCAGTCCGAAGGGCATTACAGTGTAGCAGTATACCCCCAATGGCGTTCGGAAAGAAGTATGCTTCTCGTCATCAGGATACATCTTGATCTGGTTGTACCCTGAGAAGCCGTCCATGAAAGACATCCTCTCGAACCCGCATGTGTTGTCGATCATGACATCAGTGATCGGCAGTGGGAATTCATCTTTGGGACAGGCCGTATTGAGATCACGGTAGTCGATGCAGATCCGTATTTTCCCGTTCTTTTTGAGGACGGGGACGATGTTAGCTACCCAGTCTGGATGCTGTTCCTCTCGGATGAAGCCGCAAGCAATGAGCTTATGAACTTCGGCTTCAATAGCCTCCATGATGTTTGGGCGGAACCGACGTTGTTGCTGCTTGACTGGCTTAACGTCGTTCTTGATGTTTAGACGGTGCATAGCGACCTGTGGATCAAGTCCAGCATGTCTTCGTAGCTCCAGGCGAAGACATCTATATACTCTTTTACGAGCATTATCAATTCTTCCTTTTCGATAAGTGATAGGCTTTCACTTATGAAATCGGTTTGGGATGATCTTGACTGCCCAAGTTGACCTGGATCACCTTGTCTTCGGTAGGTGGCTCGCACAGCTCAAACCGCTTTTCCCATTGAAGGCTCAATTGCTGGGCCCATGATTCCTCATCGGCAACCTCTGCGGGTTCCAACTGACTGCTTGAAGTCATGAGGCTTTCGAATATCCCTCCTATGCTGACATCAGAGTCCTATTCGGAGGATGAGGCCGACTGTGATGGGATCGATCCATCGCCTTTGACCTGAACTGTTGTTGATGACGTGGGTGTGACATACCCTAACCCCCTGCGTGTACTATCATAGTAATTTGCAGGTTTTCCTCTTGGGACGGAGTTACGCATCAAGCTGCGTCTTCCTTTTCCGAAGTTTAGGCCGCCTGCCTGCTTCAAGTCATATCCCATCTTCTCCATAATATGGCGTGCCGGTTGCGCATAATGGAAGAACTGTGGGGCTTCTGAGTCCAAGCTTGACTCTGTAGCTGCAGGTCCCCGTGGCTGGGTTCTACCGAAGATTATCGGCAACTGACCTTGTTTGGATGGAGGGATTACCAGCGTGGCCCCTTCTATAACCTCCACAGACGTAGTAGCCGAACTTGGCTCATGTACGGGCATGTGCAGAGAGCCCTCTATGATGGATTTTATTGACCCAATACTCGCAGGATAACCAAAAGAGATACTATCATTAATTACCCATTCACCTCTTCATCAGAAGGGATATTACATTGGGGTCATTGAGGAAACATGCTGTAATTGGTTCGCCAATCAAATGGCTGGCATGCCTGTTTCGGATTCTGAATCCGCCTCATTGCCACTTTCATCATCGTCTGGCAATGGCTCTGCAGGCGTTCCGTCGGCCTCTTGATACAGGAGGGCGTCGGTGAAGTAGTTTTCCACCCCCTTGAAGGGTTGCTTTTCAGCGAAGACAGTTCGTACTGTCGCATCATCTTCAACATATTTGAAGCATTGATGGAGGGTGGAAGGGACGATCCAGTTGGCATGGATCCATGGCCGTCCCAGCAGCAGGTTATATGAAGTGTCAGCATCAATGACATAGCATGTCACTTCTGACTTCAAGCTTCCGATTCTGCAGCGGAGCCGAATCTTTCCAAGCGGATGGCTGCTCCTGGCGTTGAAATCATATATTGTAGTGGTGGTTGCGGACAACCTGTACAATGGTATGCCGAGGAAATAGAGGAGCCTTTTGGGGATGATGCTGAGTGCAGACCCCGGATCGACTTGTACTCTTTCAATGCATGTTGAACAATATATCCGGTATAGTACAGAGGTCGATCATGCTTGTTGTCTTTGAGAAGCATATCTTCCGCCGTAAAGGTAATAGCAGGCACCTTGGATTGCGCGTGATGACACTCTGAGCAGGAAGGCCGCATCTCAACGCCAGGAACCTCGGGCATGCATGTCAGAAAGGACTCCGAGTTGGCCAGCGCATCTCTGAGTGCCTCTCTTGTCTCTTTAGAGAGACGAAGGAGCTCGTGTATTGTGATACGAGCCGGGATATTGGCTAAGTGGGCCAATATATCAAAGCGAAAGGGCGTGGCTAACCCTTGGCCTGGCGGTTTCTTCAACACATGGTCGAACCGCACTTCCTTAGGCTTCTCCTTCCCTTTGGTCAGGACTGGAGCGGATGTCGGCATTGGTACTGACGTCGTTTGCTGTTGTATCTCGTCAGTAGACTTGTCATACTGCCTTAAGTATGATTTTCCAGACCGGGTGCCCGTCTGTTGAGGCGCATCTGCCTGCGCTGTACAGGCATGCTTCTCTTCTTCTGAATCGCTGAGGGAAGCCGAAGTAAGATTACCATCATCTGGCAGGACAGAGATGACATTGCAGGACTTGCCTTTTTTTTGCTGGAGTCCTTCGACGTCCGCTGTACGTCTTGGACGAGGTCAGGGTGTATCCACATAACTTCCCTGTCTCCAATGTCAAAGGGACGAGACCCTTGTTGTATTGAGTCATGGCTGGAGGATGCTTGACTTCCAACCGCGGCGCCGGGGCTGAATAGGTCCCGTCAGGAACTGTGACCTTCTGGGCAGTGCCGAACTCAAGAGTCACCATATTGGCAGTGACTTTCTTCTGTTCCGTCTTCAGTGTGAGGACTCCGCGTCGACCAAGGCTTGAATTCTATCCTTGAGAACATAGCACTTGTCAGTAGGATGGTGGATCATCCTGTGGTAGAGGCAGTATTTAGGGTCGTTTGTGCGCCCTATCTCATTGGGACGCCGAGATCCGGTAGCTTCATTTTGTTCCCTTTGTGGAGCAGATGGAATATCGTGACCACCTGATCATCTCTGAAGGAGTACTGTTTTGGAGGAAACTTGGGCTCTTGGCTGTTGACGCCGCTCTTCTTGGCCTTTGACTGCATGTCCCCGGTCAGCTCGACGGACATAATTTCCTTCCCTTTAGCTTGGGAAGACTGCGGGAGATCGCTACGCCCTTTGTTGTTCGCGCCCCATTTGCTTCTAGGGGCGGATGGCTCGAACTTCTTAGCCGACTTCTTGGCTATCTCAGCTTGTTCGACCAATTCCTTCCAAGTATGGGCTTTGACAGCCCCCATGCGGACTCTACTTGATCCAAGAAGTTGTGCCTGCATGTCTGTAAGAGCATGGGTAATGGCATCCCTGCTGGGCACATCAGAGATAGATTTCTGAACCGCTCAATGTATTCACGGACAGATTCGCCTTTCCTCTGCACAGTGGAAAGGAGCTTGTCCATGGTCACTTCGGTGTCATCCTCATAGAAGCGAGAGAGGAACCGAGTTTTCAGGTCGACCCAGGAATTGATAGAGCCCTGAGGAAGGCTTCGGAACCAGTCGAATGGCACCCCTTTCAAGGTGCCGATGAACAACCTAGCCATGATGGCATCGTTGCTTAGAACATTACCGGTCTTGGACCGGAAATAGTAGATTTGCTGATTGGGCGAGCTCTTACCATCATACGTATGCAACGTTGGTGGTTTGAACTTTGGCGGATATGGCACCGAATCCCACTCCAGTGGGTAAGGACGAACTGCCCCTACTTTCTTTAATTCATCCCTCTGAGCCAGGGATGAAATTTGAGCTTGAAGGCCTTTAAGGACTTCGGCATCCAGGAAGAGCCTCCCTTAGATCTCTCCGTCTTGGGCGGATCGTTGCTGAGGTGTCCCTCCTCATCATGATTGCTCCCGGTATCATCATTCCGGTTGCTGAGGAGCTGAGCGAGCATCTGTTGAATATTGTCCAGGGCCTCTTGCTGAGTTCTAGAGGTCTGCTCCTGAGCTTCCAAACGCCGACGAAGGTCGTCATTGGCGTTATCGGTCATATTAACCGATGCTTTGTCCGTTCGCACAGAACTGACTGTTGTTGAAGAGGCATACCCGCTGTCTTCATCTTCTCCATCGGATGATTGGGGCAACCGCCTGAGTTGTGGCACGGTTGGGACCGTCAAGGAGGAAGGCTGCTCATAATTATAGGGTATCGCCACCCTGGATCTGGTGTTTCGGAAAACACCTTCTTCGCGCACCAAGACTTCATCTATGCCCGGGCTATAATCTGGATCTGGGGAGCCGAAAGGGGTATCATCAGATGCATGACCTTCCCTGTGTCGTTCTCGTCCTCTTCCGGTCATGTTGACGGACGCGAAGGCTGGGCCTCACGAAGCGCTCCTTTCATGATGTTTCTTTGTGGCATGTGCGGACAACCGGTCAAACACCGATTGACGGTGCGGAGATGCAGCCTTGATTGGATATTGCCGACAGCGGGCTGAATGGATTGTCACAAGTCGGCATCCTCTTTGACAACAAGGGGAAGTGGTTTGGAGAGACTCCAATTCCCGCTTGTTTGTCAAGAATTGTCGCAGGTTAGGCTCAACAGAGCCTGAACAACCCATGGAGAGGCCTTTCTGGAGCGTACAAGGGATGATACTCCGTTCTTCTTATCCCTGCAGAAGGGATTGGTACTGAATAGTACTTTGGCGCTAGCTTCGCCGACAGGTGCGAGCTTAGTGCCTGATGAATTGGGGAGCGGAGCACGCTGTGGTGCTTTGCCCGCTATTCTGCTGCGAAGGGGATCAACCTCAGATAACACTGTGGTCTTAGCCTTGCGGCCGGCGAACCCAGTGAATTCGTTGTGGTACAATAGCTTCGCTTGTGAAAGCGAGGCTGACAGGAGGCTTTGCTGCCCTTGATTCAGGTGACGGTATGATTGCCGTCGTGATTTCATGGCTGGCAGCATCGTCAGGGCAGACGGGCATCTTACCCTTTTCTTCGCGGGAGAGGCGCAGTCTCGGCATGACTACACCGAGAGCTTCGGTTGAAGACTTCTGTTTAGGCTTCCATATCAGCCTTGACAAGGGACGCCTAGGTTCGCAAGGAACCTGAATAGCCACAAGCGGGGCTGTGGGGTGCTGGCAAAATTCTGCCTCTGGTTTCTGATTTGAAACCTTGGTCATGAAGACCTTCCTGTGCTTCCGTGCTCGAAGCGTCAGGCCACCCCCAGAGAGGACTTCTTCAAATCTTCCTTGATCGATCTGGATACCAGGTTCTCAAAAGTGCAGGATCTGGGCTGCGGGCATGTTTCCTCGTTGCGCCAGAGAACTGCGGCAGGTTTGCAGAGAACCTTTTCCGTCTCCGCAGAGACTTTGCTTGAAGATTTAGCCAGAGAAGATCTGGCTGCACCGCTTTTCTGAATTCAGAGATAGACCCGAAGGTCTGTTCGTCGCATTGCGACACTTGATTCTCAGCAGAGGAGAATACAGTCCCCAGCGGAGTCGCCATCTTGTTTTCCATTATGTTTGCAAAGGGGAAAACTTACAAATAAAAGTTTGAGGAGCTAAATTACAAGTATTCTCAAAAAATTACAAGTAGATCTCCTCAGAGATTCTGGGAAAATGTGCCGATAGGAGTCTGGTCAGCGCGGGACCACTTTGTCCCTTTGACGATGCGAGCGATGAGATTCCCTTCTCGCCTGGTTTCCGGGAATCAGAGAACAGAGGATTGGTAGAACCCTCTGGCTACTTCTCAAAACCGCCTTCTGTAAGGAATTCCTTCTCGCCTGGTTCCGGAGATTCCTTGAGGAAAAGAGGTTGCTAGGGTATCGCCACCCTGAAAAGAGAAGTATTTCTCTGAAAGGTCTCTGAATTAGAGATTGCACGGTGCGTTATGAAGAAGTCCGATTCTCCTGATCAACAGAGGATTGATTTGGGAGCAGAAGCCCTCTTTGATTGATCGCCGATCTCTGGAAGCCCTCTCTTCTGATGCGATGCGATCCTATGCGATGCGATGCGATCCGATGCGATGCGATGCGATCCGATCCTCCTCCCTTGTGCCCTGACGGGCTATTTATAGGGAGAGCAAGGGTATAATCGTCCCCTTGAAGATATGGAAACAGATTGAACCGAATCTGTTTGAATCTGGAAAGTAGCCTTGCTGCGAGGCTAGGATAGCTTCTGCGGAGCTAGAAAATGGCAAGTCGGTTGATCTTTCTGATTTGTTTTGATCCTTCCATCTCGTTGGAGATTTTCTCTGATCCTCTTACTCGTTTCAAGAGAGTCAAGAGATTGTGGCAATCACCTGCCATATTTGAATCCTGATTGGATTTGATTTGCTTGGATCCGATCTCATCAGGAGATTTGATTGGTCAAAGGTTGAGCATAGCAGGCCGATAGCGGAGCTGCCCGCTTTGAAGCTCATAGCGGAGCTAGAGGCAATCCTTAGCGAAATCCTGAAAAGAGGCCTTTCGGCGAAGCTATCCGTTAGCTTCCTGGCGATGCTCTGGATGATGCTAGCCTCTCAAACGAGGCTATCTCCTTGGGCTAATGTAATGCTATATGCTGACATTTTAGACCTGCTGAGGTCTGTTAGAAACAATCCGGGTTCACTGTTCTGCTTGCTGGATCAGTGGAGTCCAAACCGCTTCATTGTCCCTTGGAGGTGGGTGAAAACTGGTCTTCAGCTCGTCTGTCCCTTGTCTTTTATAATGTCAACAAGTTTAGACATCTTCGGACCAATGAGAATCTTGTCTTTTTAAGTGTCAACAATTATTAGTCGACTACTCAAAAAAATCAAGTCGACTCCTGTAGTGAAACAGAGAGTTCTTAACATTCTGGAAAGAGACCTAGTTGACTAGTCTTATGGGCAAGTCGACTAACAGTCGATGAAACATTTATCGAAATGGCAGTTTCTGTTTAATCGACTGATGCCATTACAATAGAAAAATTAGGGTTTGTAATTCAACTAAATCAATTCTGATCCAAGGAATTGTACAATTAGAGGAATATTAATAGAATTAATAGAATCTCGAAGGAAAACTACTAAACCTCTTAAAAATTCTACAATTGAATGATCAAATTTCATTTTTGAAACAATTAATCAAAAAACCCTAATTTCCCATAATCTTTATTCTGAGATGTATTGATTCTTAAACGAAGCTCTGATACCAAATGTTAGAATTAATCTTTAAATAAACTTCATGATAATTATTACATCTATCATGGATCTAGAATCAATATGCATCTCAAGAAGAAATATACAAATGCATATACATACCTGAAACCATTAGATTGAGTGACGAAGATTTCAGTCCCTTCCTTAATCCTTGCAAACCCTAATTGCAAACCTAATCTGTAGAACTCCTTCTTCTCTCTGTCTCCTTTCCTTTGCACAAACCATAACTGAAGTTGATGGAACACCACAAAAGGGGAGAGTTTTTTCTATTATGGAGGAGAGATGAGGGTCTACGTTTGCAATTAACCACATGTGATAAAACCACCCATCATGGCCCCTTTCTATCCCACATGATTATTAAACTTTATACAAAGTAACCTATATATTTGGGCATACATAATATCAGTAGGCTATAATTATGGAATCCAATTAAAAACCCAAAGGTTAGTGGGCCACTTAATGTGAGATTAACATTCAAGAGTAGAAAATAACTTCTGCAGAAATTGCAAAAATTTAAGAAATTGCAAAATTTCTGAAGAAAGAAATTTGGCTTAATTGCTAGGTTTCTACATGCATTCCTCTATTCTCTCACTCACCCTCGTTTAACTCATTCACGTACTCACACACTCACTGTGTGGTTTTGGGTATATCAAGGAAAATGAAGTGATTTTATACTCAGTTTTTGTTCAGTTGATCTGTTCTTCTGAGTTTAGCACTATATGGATATATGCTATTTTTCTACCCATTGGTGTTCGAGCTTCACTTTTGGGTATTAAAGGAATTTATGTGGTTTTGGATATTGAAGTTTATTCAAGGGAACGGATATTACCACTCCAAAAAGTGATGAGGCATCCCATAAAATATTACAAGTGCGCCATTATATTTTTTCTACCTTCTCCAGCTCCCCACCTCTCTCTCTCTCTCTCCCCCTCTCTCTCCCCCTCTCCTCTCTTTTCATCTCTCTCTATCCTGGTTCTCTCTCCAACCCTTCTCTCTCTCTCTCTCATCTCTCTCTTCCCCTGTTTCTCTCTCCCTCTCTCTAGCCGTTCCTCTCTTTCTCTCTCTTTCTCTCTCTAACTCTTTTTCTCTCCTCTTCTCTTTCTCTCTCTAAAAATAGTATATATATGTATGTATGTTTTAATATATGGATTGGTGGTGAGCACGTATTTCTAGTGTTCCGGATTTCACGCTATTTTTCGGTGATTTAGGCTAGTACATTTCTGGTGTTGCTTCATACTTTATTATCATCGTTACATGCCTAATAAATGTTATCCTGCTTTTTATATATAATTCATCGTTATGCAAGTTGATATGTGATATGCGAGTGCTTTATTATCATGTTTAGTAACTGCTATTCTAGTGTTTCTTGCATGATATGTTGACATGTGGATATCTTGTCAATACCGTTCTATGTCTAATATTTGTTACTCTGACTTTCAGTACATGATACATCGCTATACTAGTTAATATATGACGTTATATTCTGTATTCTCACCGGACACCTGATCCACAATACTTGATTTCTGACACCTGATCCACGACACTTGATATCTGACACCGACACTTGACATGTTATACTTAACACGCGATATCTGACACTGGCACTTGATATGTTATACTTGACACCTGATCCACGACACTTGATATCTGACACTGGTACTTGATATGTCATACTTGACACCTGATCCTGACACCTGATATATGACACATGCTAATACTCACTTGACACGCTTCACATGGTACAAGCACATTGACCTGATATTGTGACACCTGACTGGATACTATTATACCTGACACCTGTATTACATGGCATATTCATAATTATCACTTTTACGGGGACTTGGCATGATTATTATACTGTTACCAGACCTCTGGTACTCATGAACTCCTATATCCCCTGTACTGATGTCCCATGTACTGTTACTCTTGTTAATAGCACAGTCATACCGGCGTCCGACAGAGCATGCCTGGTGTCGAGATGACGAGGATGTATCCCACGATCGTGCTAGCGTCCGACGGATCCTGAATGGAACTAAGTGCCACACAGAGTAAAGTGTCACACCACACACGTAGTGGGGGCCACCTCTTGAATCTGTGGAGGCCACTTCTAGAATCCATTCCCCACACAGAGCTAAGTACCACACGGAGTAAAGTGCCACACCACACATGAGGCGGGGCCACCTCTTGAATCTGTGACCACCTCTTGAATCTGTAGGACTACCTCCTGAATCAACCCTCAGAACAAAGTATCACATGGAGCAAAGTGCCACACCACACATGTGATGGGGGGCCACCTCTTGAATCTGTAAGGGCTACTTCCTCCCTCCTGGCTATGCCGCCTGGTTGTTAGCGTGATAAGTATTCCCAGTGCATGTTAACACGCACACATAAGTGTACAAGAATAACATAAGAATGTAACACCCAAACAGTAATAATATTAGGAACATATGATATTTGATCTCTCATTTGTTCGGGTCCTGGTACTCACATATCAGACCCGAGTAAGTTCTACAGAGTGTGAGCTCTAGTATGGACTATCAGTGATGTGAGGCGCTGGTAGGGAGGCGATTGAAATATCAAACGGTACTGATTATTATTATTGAATAACTTGAAATGCAACACCTTTATATTCTCCAATTATAGTGTTATGCCCTCAGTTGACACCCTGTTTTATAACATGATGATTATTCCAGACACACTTTAGTTCTGTTACTCTGAGGGCAACTCAAGTTGTACGAACTCAGACGATGGCGACATGGGATATGTGGTATATAGATGAGGGTTTCCTTGTTTAGATTATCTCATTGACGTGTCGACCCCGTGAATACATAATCTGAGCTTGTACAACAAGTTTTGTCCATGCTTATATTTATCGCATGTTTAGAGTATTCATTGCATGTTTAATGTATTTATTACATGTTTATGTGTACTTATGCTCTCCATTTTCTATGCATGCTTTTCCATTCAGATTTATTGATATACATGTATTTACTTGATTTCGAATTTACTGTCGTTCCTTTAATTTTTTTTATGCTACTTGTCATTGCCTGTACTTGTATGCCTGAGCCACCTCACTTGATCATATACACGTGTGACTACTTGAGCACGCCAAATGGCTTTACCATATGTACTCGCGGGGTTGCTTTCTGACAACCCTGGATCCTTATGTTCAGATCCTGGAGTCTAGACCGTGGCGGCCTTACTGTACCTGATCAGAGTGGCATAGTGGGAGCGTGGATTAGCAGTTGCCTGTCCGGACCCTCTTTCTTCCAACCTCCTCGTGATTGGCTCGCTAGATTCTCATCTTGCTACTCATGAGTACCTTCCCGTATTTCATATTGTACATCCTGCTTTTGTGCTTCTTAGTGATCTTATATTCTTGAGATATTGTATCATGCTCTATGATAACTGTGTACTTGTGCTGTTATTGCTGGAATGTATGTTACCACTGTACTTCCATGCTCTGATTCTTTCCTGTACTGATGCTTAGCATATATACGTGAGGGTATTTCCGTCCTGCGTATATACGTCGCAGTAACGTCTCCGTACCTGCGGGATCGGGGCGTTACATCCTCTGAGCTGCCGACAACTCTGCGGCACCCTAACCCGTGCGCGACAGCAACTCCACCCCCTTTGGCCGTGGGTTCCCTCCCCTCCCTCTTTCTATTTCTTTCTCCCTTTATATATAAATGTTTAAGTGTATTTTATCTCTCTCTCTCTCTCTCTCCCCCCTCTCTATATTTACGTGTGTGTGTGTGTTTAATGCGTATGTATGTGATATTATTTATGCATGCATGGGTGTGCATGTATTTATATTTGTAGACGTGTGTTGTGTATGTATGTATATAAATATATGTATGTGTATACTTGTATACGTATGTATGCTTGGGTGTACGCATGAGTACGTGTATGTATTAGTGTGTATGAGTATATGTTAGGTGTGTATGGTTGCGTGGTACAGCGATACGGACCAGCTCGTGAGATCCGGACCCGATTCGGATTCGTATTCGCTGTGGAGCCGATACATTGGCGATTCGAAGACCGACCCATGGGATGATTTGGAGATCCGTACCGATTCGTTAGTGAAAATCAGACGACGATTCAGATCCAAAATTGCGTCATTTCATGTGAGTGTTCTTTGTTTACTTATTGAGTATTTCAGTATTATTTCACGTTTAACTTATTTCAATAGACGTTATTTTATGTTTAAATATTGTTCATGTTTAATAACTGTTCATGTACGTCAATTACTGTTCATGTTCACGTGTGTTAAATACATAATAAGTAAACTCCAAAGGATTATATTGCTGATTCTGAAGAAATATCATGATACCACTTAAAAAACTTGACTGATTATACATGACACCTACCTGATAAACATACTGTCTATGTTACTAAAGTTGCTGGGAAATATTGTTATACGGTAACAACATCGTCCTGCTTATCCTGTTTACTGACCATGTATCCTGCTTACACTGTTGATGTTGTTACCGTTGCCATCACCGAGTTATCCCTGTGATCTAGGTAACATGTACATTAAATAATCTTGATAATCTAAATAACATGATATTAAACAACTTATACCGGGACTGAAAAAATTGATGGAGGAGACAACGTCTGTTTATAAGTAGACTTAGGATATATGTCGCGCAGCCGAAAGAGAGATCCATTGCAGGGTTCCCGTGGGGTGACTGACACCCCGTTCTGTTCCTGTTCCTGTTCTTGTTATACATGTTATACATGTTACATGACTTGTTATACATGTTACCTGACTACCTTGCGGTAAGGCCTGGTTCAGCGCCAGGAGTCTGGGCCATGATCTAGGGTATATACGGGACCTACTTAAAACAAAGACAATGTCTCCGACTAATCAGTTTCAATAATATATGACCCTAATTGACTTGTGTAGTAGGCATAGTATGAGATACGTATATTGCAGGTGACAATTGGTATTCGCTAATATAATTAATAACAAAACTAAATCTTACATTGACATTGATATATACATGTTATGATAGACACCTGACTGTACCCACGACCTGACATATGATTGTATAACAGACTGGTTCTATTACTTTATAAATTATGTATTGTATGTTATCCTAATACTTGGGGTTTGCTAATTGATAATATTTTGTATTATACTCCCCTTTTATTTCTGTTTTATTCTTGTTATTTTCTAATTCAGTACACTTTATATTAGTATGCTCACATGTTATATGCACGAGCACCTTCCCATTTATTCTTACACACTCATTGAGAGTTCTGACTCCTTGGAGTTGCACATCCAAGTCTTGTAATGTTATCTTACTAATTAGGTATTTGGAGAGGATCACAAGCATCTCGAGGAGCCTTAAGCTCTCTTTATTCGATTTCTGGTATTTTTACTTTCTTTTATTCTGTCATTTTCTTGATTCCCGATATATTGGATTCATTACTTGTTTTATTCCTTTATTCATCTATAATCATGTATGGATATTTATATGTATTATTGCAGTGATATTGATTTATCATATTGATTGTTCAGCTTGTTCGGGTTACTTTAGGCTTAGCGTGTGTACGTAAGGTATTCTTCTTGCGTATATAGGTCGCCGACTCGCGTCGTGACTCCGTTTCTAAGTATTTTGGAAAGCGGGCCGTGACACTCCCAATTTTTATTGTTCCTTAGGTAAATGTACCTAATTTCTCTAACAATTTCTCTAATTTACTATCTTTTGTTTGAATTGGGAATTCACCTGAATCTCGAAATACTTGAAATTTCCTTAAGAACCCAAAATTAACCCAAAATTCCTTCTTAGAACGTTAAATTTGGATGTAATATGCAAGATTTACCTTCAATTTTCGAGGAACTTAAATTTCCTTAATGTACTCGCTTAGCTTGTTTCGCTGCCGTCAATCATTTAGGGATCCAACAATTCACCCATTCCCCTCTTTTCTTTAATGATTTTTCTTTCTTTCAGTATATTTGGTCAATTTACAGTCACCAAACAAAATCAAAGAGGACTACAAATTAAAACAGATGAAGAAAGTCAACACAGACAAAGGAATGATATTTTAGCCATTAAGATAACGGAAGCCACAGACGTTACGATCAGGGCTGCAACTTGAACCAACTGAAAATTGAGGATATTTTCTTGATACTACCCCCAAGGATTGGGGTATTTTGTTGCAATTTTCCCAGAGAGGTTTTCTGTATTTAGTCTCATAAAATAAAAGAAAGCGGGAATATGAAAATTCACTAAATCTTCAGGGGTGTTTAGTGAAATTTACCCGATTGTTTTCTTCTTGCGCAGCCGTGAGATTCGTCTCCAACTCTGTCTGTGTTCGTGTCCCTGATGGCCGACGAAGCGAAGAAACACGATTCCGTCCTCTCCACTTCGAAGGAAACCCTAACCCTAAAATGCCGCAAATCAAAGCTCCGCTGCATAGTGAAACTAGGTCTCTACTTGCAGAAATCCCTCCTTTTTTTCTTCGTCATCATAGTTTACATGTAAATTACCTGCAGGTGGAGCTGCAATCACGCGAAAAAATGAGCTGGAGAGCATAAACGAGGAGAGTCTTGGCTCAGTTTGCTCGCAACTGAGGCAGTCGATGACGCCGCCGGAGAGCTCGTCGCCGGTGAAAGTTATCGGGATGGATTGGAGCAGGCGAGACGGGGATCCGATCGTTTCGGATCTAGACGAGTCGAGAGATTCGGGCTTAGGTTTGGATAACAACTTCATTGTGGTTCATGGAGCAGGTGACCTGAAATTGTTGCTTTCCTTCTTTTAATTTTGTTACTAAAGATTTAATCTTTATTAGAATTAGGCCCCAAACTCTAATATTTCGTTATGATTATGGGTACTTGACAATAATATTCGAAGTACTAATCCTTTAGGATATTTATCATATTGCTTGTATTTTTAAAGACATTATGGATTATTATTATTATTTTTTTGCTAGTTGACTTGCTTCCGCTCCTTGTAGGTTCTTATGGGCACTTTCAAGCGAGCAGATCTGGGGTGCATAAAGGAGGATTGCATCTGCCTCTCGTTAAGGCTGGTTTTGTGGCTACACGAATTTCTGTGAGGACCAATGTCATTGTGTCAATTTCCTTGTATATAGTTTTCAAATTTGCTATCTTCATGTTTTTACTTCCTCGCATGCAATCTTTTGCCACTACTCATGGTTTTCAATTCTTTACATTTCAATGTGTTATGTGGGTAACTTAGAGAGGATAGTGCATATAGTCTCGTTTATGGTATTCAGAGTCATATGTTGTGCAAGTTTGCAGTTGAAAGTGTTGCATTTATTGCACTATGTAAATAGTGGTAATTGAGACTTGAACCTGCTGACCTATCCCAAACACGACACAAAATTAAGCTCTTGGAGCATTTGGTTAATTGGGTCATTATATGTAAATAAACACTTCTAAAGAGAAGCCTAAACTATATAAAAAAGTAAAAGAAGAAAAAGCTTCTTTTATTCCTCTCCTCATGGCATGATTTGTAAGACATGAATTCAAAACCCTTCATGCATTTAATTATGAATTTTCTATCCATAGTAGTCAGTAAAGTTAAAATCTTATATAAATTTCTTAGAAGTTGTAACTTTTTCATCTATTTTTTAATTTTTTTGGGGAAAAGTTTTATTTCAAGTCTAATTAGGATTTAGGGCTAAAATTTTAACTTGCTTGTTTTTTCATTGAAATTAAATAATCCCAATAAATATTCACAACATTCCTCTAAGCCCAAAGTTGGATACCTCCTTAAGCTTTAAGACTTTGTGAAGAAAGAAACAAGTGAATTAAGATATGTGGGAGGGATACAAAGGCAAGTTTTCTTCTTTAATGGCTAAATACTTTTCTATTTTCCATTATTCAAGAACTTTAATTCACACACTTGCGTTTGCAAAAAGTGATATGTTAGGATATTAGAATTTAAATATAACCATAAAATCCTTTAGATCTTCTTCAATGTCAATTATATATCGTTTTTCCTGTAAATTTGTAACTGTTAATGAAGAAAATCATATTTAGTCACAGTAAAAACAACATAATAATAAATGAACTTCCTATGTAATCTTTGATGGATCCTGACACCTTAATAGTTAGTACATTTATATTATTAATGGTCTCAGTGACATATTAGGATATTAAAATTTAAATATAACCATAAAATCAATTAGATTTTCTTTATGTCAATTCTGTATCATTATGCATGTAAATTTGTTAATTTGATGAACATCATATTTTGTCACATTGAAAACAACATAATAATTGTTAGCGAACTTGGACTTCCTATGTAACATTTGATGGATCCTTGACGCTTTATTACTTAGTAGTTAGTACGCGTGTTTGAAAAAGTGAAAACCTGAAGCGAAGCGTTGAACCCCTTTATATGGCGAGGCGTAAGCCTCGAGGCATGAGGTGCATGCCTCATTAAATTTTTATATTTTATTTTCTAAAATTTATAAATATTATAAAATTATATGAAATGGTTTAATATTCTACAATGGATAAATTCATGTCGAGACATTAATCAAGAATGAAGTATGCTTAAATACAAAAAAACAACTATGGAAAATATATGTGGGATGGAAAAGACATTGTCACATGTTTTATTATAGCCGCGACCTTGCTCAAGTTCACATAGATAAAGAGTTCACATAAAAGCACAAACAACAAATAAAAATTATATAGAGAAAAGAAGCGTCTCTTAAAACAAATGCGATAGTTCTCAAACAAAAATTCAACTAGAAACAAAATGACATAAAATTCAGAAATCATTGCAAATTCAAAATCACTACAATATAAGTTGAATCCAATAGAAAAGTAGAGCTTGAAATATTCATGAAAAAATTCAAAGTAGATGATCACTTCTGACAATGAAAGAAAGCATAATTGCAACACCAAATTTTGTAGATATGAAAATGGTGAATGATAACAATGTTTCCAATCGGTAGAGAAAATAAGAAGAATAGATATGAGGTATACCTCTTTTCATTTTTATTTTAAGTTAAAATTCAATTTTTTTGTAGCCTTTTTCGATTAAAGTGCATGCTTGAGTAGAGCAGCTGATGTAATACAGGTGGATGACAATTACCTTCAATTTAGATAGAAAAGAAACTAGGATTTGGAGAAGAGATAGAAAGGAAAATTAGAGTTTGAGAAGAAAGAAATAAAAAGTGGATATATTTTAGGCTTTACACCCCTTGTACCACAAATTTCACACCCCTTGCATCACGAGCTTCACATCCCAATCTCAAGAACTCAAAGATCAAAAAATTTAACTGAAAAATTGATGTAATACGGTTGGATTGCAATCACATTCAATTAATGAAAGAGGGAACTGGGTTTTGAAAAAAGAAATAGAAAAGGAAAATTAATGGTTTGAGAAAAAAGAGATGAGAACTGAATAAATTTTGGGCTCTCATTCCTTGCACTGCGAGCTTCACATCTCTTACACCACGGGCTTCAAACCCCAATCTCAAGAACTCGAAACTCAAGAAATTTAACTTGAAAATTTTCATTCATTCAATCAATACCAATAATGGAAGGCTTATTTATAGGCTTTACAAAAGTCAACTCTCAGAAAATAAAGATGTGGTACTAAAGCTAATACAAAAAAATTAAACAATAAAAAAATACAATAAAAGAAGATACATAAAGACTACTTGAATTACTCGAACACAATCGAATCAACTCATCTTCTCTAATAGTGATATATGTGCCTAGGTCGTGGCTGGATGTCCTTATCATTCTCCTGGTGTGGAAAAAGACTCGATCCCGTCTAGTGTAGAAATGCTCTCATATCGCTCTACAACATTCGGGTTAATCCATGCATCATGAATTGATGCTTTCTCTTTCTAACAGACCAGATATCTTCGAGTCCCACCATCATTGGTGGCGATAATCTCATCATCATCGACTTTATCTGCTGTATTAGGTAAAATATATTGGAGTGGAGGAAGGAAATGTCTCTCAAAATAGGCTCAGGAGAGGCTTATCAACCAGTTGGATAAAATTCAGACTCTTGTAATCCACTAGGTCTTTGGTATTAAGAGTAGAACTGATACTAAAATCTTAACATAAATATTATCATTCAATTTATTCAAGATTTGAAATGGATTGGCACTACAAGCATGCAACTTTTTAATAGCCTCACCACCATTAAAGTTTTTAATCTGTTCCTAACTTCAGCTCGTAGCTCATAGTTGGCATTGTTTCGTGCAATTTTGTCAATGATTTTTTTGTGTAATTCGTACACGTGTGATGCAACAAATAATGCAAATGATGATGCAAACTCAGAAACTTTACTGTGATCTGTTATGGGGATAAGATCTGTGGGTTATTTGGGCCCTAAACCGTAAGCAATCTCATTATAGGGGCTTTTGTCTATTGTCTTATTAACAACTGTGTTTTCGACAACTTAACACTGGACAACTTAAGATCAACTTGCTTTTTGAGTTGTACATGGTCTGTGGGATTGACTCGGTAACGTGGCAAGTTGGAAAGATTTGTCCTGAAACTAAACCAATAGCGTGTTTCCCAAGAGTTTTTGGAAGACCCAACACGACGTCCATACTAATATTTTGCCATAGATAGTGTAAGACCGGTAGTAGAATATTAGTGGACGATAAAGTAAAAGAGGAAGGGAATGATGTTGGCAGTAGAGAAGGAAGGGTGGTGGTGACCAGAGCAGACAACGACAATCGGGGCTGACAGTAGAGGAGGAAGGGGGCGGCGATCAGAGCAGGCTTCGACTGGAGAGGAAAAGGAAGGAGCAACAAGTGGAGGGAAAGGTGGAGTTGGTAGTAGTGCCAAGAAAGGAAAAAAAACGGGCATTAGTTATTGCAGCAGCAGGGACAACAACTGTGGTAGCCGGGAAACAACACTAAACTCTTTAATCACGGGAGTGATTTCTAAAGAAATAATGCTTTCAAACTCAGTGGCTACAGTGGGAACTCTGTTAATAAGAGTAATCTTAAAAAGGCTGGTGCAGTCTACATACTCTTGGCATTGATTACGTATCTGTGCTAATTTTGTAAAATTTCATTTTAGGACTTTTGTTTCTGTTATCCATTTCGGCGTTTTCTCCTTATCATTTCTAGGTGGGTGTGAAAAGTTACTAGACATGTGAGGTTGGGTAGGTGGGAGTGGTCCAGATACTGGGTTTTTTATCAGTAGCGGGTTGGAGGTGGCGCTGGCATATGGCTGCACCGATGGGTGCATTGTCGTCAATTGTTTACTAGCTGCAGCACCGCTTTTCATTCTTTAGTTTGGGATGTCGACGGATTGGATCATGTTATCAAGCTTAGCCAGTATGATGTTGAGTTTTGCGGCAATTTCAGCTTTCTCAATCAGATCCATCATAATGAAGGGGATTGACTAAACCATGCCTGGCTCTGGACTAGGGCGACCAGGGCACAAGCCCAGGGCCCAAACTCAGGAGGGGCCAAATTTTTTTTCATTCCTTTATACTATTTATATGAATTTGGGCCCGTAACTGTGATTTTTTCTCCCTTATCTTTTGGGCCCTATATGAATTTTCTTCCTTATCGCCTTGTGAATTTGGGCACTGTATGAATTTTCTCCCGAAGTCTGTGAACTCTCTCTGGACTGCAAAACCCTAGGTTCTCTAGCGATTCAGGTAATCTTTCACTCTCTCTATTGCTGTCTACTTTGATAATGATCAAATTGTTGCTGATTATTTTCTCTGAGATCCCATTTTAGCTTGGCTCGATGAGATTCCTGCCTGATATTTGCTACTTTGATAGAGTTTCGAAGAACCATCTGAAAAATTGGACTTTAACTAATTTCTGTGTATCTTTTGGTCTATTGTCAGAAAAAAAATTTCAAACTTTGTTCTCGCAATGTCTAACGAAATGTGTTTTCTTGGAATATTCCATTAATCTGTGTGGT
Organism: Agave tequilana; assembly: GCA_038442645.1. NCBI lineage: Eukaryota > Viridiplantae > Streptophyta > Magnoliopsida > Asparagales > Asparagaceae > Agave > Agave tequilana. Next base: position 48,388 of record JAVJIF010017748.1, on the reverse strand, counting down.
TATCAAGTTCCCATGTTAAAAGTTGTACTTTTGGCTGATTTCATCTGAAGGTTTTCTTCTAGTTGTCTGAAGATAGGTTTAGGTTCCTTCTCCTTGATGTTTGATGAAAGAGGTTTTTTTTTTTTTTGATAAAATTGATTCAATTAATTTTTCAAGGACACATGTAAAAAAAGCTTAAAATAAAAAATGGGTTTCAGAAGCTTTTCTTTTTCCTATATTAATGTCTTCTTGATGTTTGTTCAAATGAGTAAAATTCATTATTTTATTGAAGTATCAACCATGGCTAATAGTATTGTAGTTCTTGTACCTGTTTCAGAAACCCTTCTCTTTTACTATCGGAAAAACATGTTCAAGTGTCCCAGTAAAACTTTTTTATTGGTGAACTGGGTTCTCATGAAATTGATCTCTTTGCTAAGGTTCAGAAACATTTCATTTTCTTCTTTTAGGTAGAGAAAATTTTCAACCTTTCTTTTTCTTGATGATTGTAGATATCAGTTCTTTACTTTTGTTAACCAAAGTATATCCATGTAAAAGATAGTGTCTTCATTTTTCACTGGGGGTCGGTAGTGTTACTTCATTTTTAGCAATATTTCTGTGGATTCTGTGTGTAAGGCTGCAATATTTCTGTGAATGGGGAAGCTTCCCAGGCCTTATGTCAAAATAATTTTTTCTCCCTTATCTTTTATAAACTCTTATCTTTTTAATAAAATAATTATTTGATGAAAGAAAACGGATTTGCTTTGACGTAACTGTGATTAGTGCGTTTAGGGGCACAATTTAAAAAATTTTGCCCAGAGCATTATAACCCTGGACTAAACTCTCCTAAAGGTAACAGAAGACACGACTCTAAACAATGTTGAACTAATTTTTTTATTTTAAATTTTATAATTTTTTTGTTTTAAATAAGGTGCCTAAAATGCAATTCCTACGTAACTGTGCTCTATTGTTGTGAAACATGAACATGCATGTTCAAAAATCACTAAACTCACGCTTCACTAACAATTATGATCGTTGGGTAGGAAGGATTAAAATTAATAATACTAGCAAATTGTTTGATCAAAATAACATGTCTAGATTATTCAATTCTTAATTCAAGAACATATTAATGAAAATATTTATGCTACACAAGTAAGTTCTACCATTAATATCAAACTAGTATATCATATGAAAGCATAATCACACAATCTCAATTGCATTTGGTGGACAACAATCAAATCGATAGCAACTCATAAATGAATTATGAGACTCGAAATAATTGGTCGGGATCAAGAATGTACCTACTGAGGATTACGTCGACTTCATTGTCTTTTTGATGTTTGTGGATGTGTATTTCTGTCTTCTATAAGTCCAACGCCTCGAGAACGGCTCGAATCGAACCCCGGATAGCTGAGAAATAACTTAAAAATCAAACCTGATGCTCAACGAGTCTGTTCTGCTGCTAACGTGTTTGCAACTGTTGAAGTGGGGTGGGTCTCATCTCATATGCACTGTTGAATTTGGGTCGGATTTGAACTGGGTCAGGGCTGCAACAACTTAAACCCAAATTAGTTAAGTAATTAGGTCGGATCGGGCATTGGAGATATGAAGTTGGATCGGTCGTGTCTCTGAAACTGAAATCGAAGTGACTCAAGGTTCTGTTGGTTGATCCGCGATGACATCGGGGTCGGTGGGGGCTCGGCGTCGAGCGATGTCGGTCTTCACGGTGAGTTCTGGCGGACTTGATGGTCGGCGAGGGTCGCCAGAGTGAAGGTCAGACTTAAGTTGTTGTAGTCGAGATCTGAACGGAGAAGTCGAGAACTTGGCAGTGTTGGCAAAGTCCGTTGACGAGGAGGGGCGGCTATGGCGAGTGGCTGAAGGCGACATGATCTGGTGGGGCTCGCAGGCGCAGGGAGAAGCGGCAGTGTGATGGTGAGGTCTCAACGAGTTGAGGATGAAGTTGGGAACTGGAGTGGGTTGGTTATCGATGGGTTACAGGTGAGAGGTAGGGAGGAAGTGGTGGCGGCGGCGCGAGGAAGAGGGGGCGGAGGAGGCAACGACTACACGAGAGCGGGGCGAGAACGAGATAACGGCTGCAAGGTACGACACTGGCAGCAGGTAGAGAAGACGGAGAAGGTGGTAGCAAGAGACGGAAAACAACAGGGGAAAGGGTCCTGAAAAGGGGAGGTCAGGGCTGCGGTTGCGGAACAGGGTGGAGAGTGGCGACGACTCAGCTAGGGATAGGGTTAGGTTTTTTAGATGAAGCAAAGAAGGAAGGAGGGTGAACAGTAGGGTTTGCGATTTTCTGGGGATTTTTATGGGGATTTTGGGGAAATTTTGAACAATGATTTTTTGTGGGGTCAGATCTAGGGTATCGGACCTAGTTTTTTCAGCAAGGTAGGACTTGGAGAAATTGGTTAGGGTTGATGGAAAAGAGAGCTAGGGTTTTGGATTTTTTTTGCAAGCTAGGCTTTGAGAACGACTAGGGTTTTGGGAAGAGAGATAGGGTTTTGATTTTTTTAAAGAACAGATCTAGGGTTTTGATATGAGGTTTCACGAGGAGGAAGATGAAAATTTGAAGGGGATTGTGAAAATACACCTAGAGGAGGGTGCATAGGTGTACTAGCTAATTTAATGATGAATGATGCAGAATTAAAAACTATTTATGTAAACTAAAACTATTAAGTTAACACACAAAGTATAACACAAGAGTGTAGCTGAATTTTCGGTGAAGGGCTCTGGACCACCTCCTCAAGATTCCTCTAGATTAAGAGTTGAGGTGCCACTATGGCTCTATTGATTGAATACAAATGTGAGCAAACAGTCTCAAGCATATAACAATTAAGCACAAGATATATCAAGCATATAAGAGATAAACAATGTAAGCATGCAAGATATATAAACACAAGTGAGAGAGCAATCACAAACACGGGAGAATTGTTTTGAGGTTCGAACACCCTTGCTCTACGTCTCCGCTTTCAACACTATGAAGGATTTTCATTAGAATCGATCCCGCAAGATCACTCGGTGCCGCAACACCTACAACGAGTTCACATTAGAATTCTTGGACTCACTAGTCCCTCTCTTGTTCCCGTAAGAACAACACACGCAAGCATGTTAGCTTGCCGAGGCCGCATCTCTATACCGAGCTTCCACAAGAACTCGTCACAACACGAACCTGCAAGTTCGCCTCCTCAAATATAAAGATGAATACTTGATGATCTCAACTCTTTGATCACCAAAAAAAACTCTCACAACAAGTATCCTAGAGGATTGATATAATAATGGAAAGCTCAAGTTTGTGTGAGAAAAAAAGATAGAGTAGTAGAGGAAAACTCAAGAAACTCTTTTGAAAAACACTCTTGAAAACTCTCCTTTTGATATGGAAGTATTAGCCCTAAAATAAGTGGAGAAAACACTAAGAGATAGGAAAAACTAGCTTTAAAACTCTCTTCAAATCTTATAGAAAACAGGTCAAGGGAACCCCATTTTTATAGGGGATCAAAACTAGCCGTTGGAGGCTAACTCAGCAGAAAATTCTGCTGTCGGTTGACCGGTCGGTCAGTCATATTTTTGACCATTGGGGCCTGCCGGTCGACCGCCCGGTCGACCGGGGCCAGATCCAGATAGCAAAGCTGTAACACTTGCCTTAATTAAAGCATTTCTTTTCCTAAGTAATCATAAGAGGCAATGGGATTAGTATGTATGCATGATATCTTAGTAAGTCATATGTATTATACGGTATTATACGGGTATGTATATACAAGTGTATACGTAAGTATTTATACGTCCATGTATATAGGTATAAGAATACTACCCCATAGTCAACATCCCCACCATGCTTGTACTTCATGGAGAGGGGAGAGGCATGGGGTTTAATTAAACTTGATGGGATGTTTAAGGGACACATGGCACATTGTTATGGAGGGTTAAAAGGCTATAAATAGAGGGGATGAAGAGGATTAAACACTTTTGAAACCACACACACACTCTCTCTCTCTCCCTCTCTCCTTTCACAACAGCAACAGCAACAACAACAACAGCAACAGCAGCAGCACAACAACAACAACAGCAGCAACAACAAGAGGGCAGCAGCAAAATCAGACCATACAACTTCAAGTGTGAGTAGAACATGCTAATCTTAACAACATGATGAGTAGAAATAAGTAGGAATTGAAATAAGTGTAAGAGATATACAAGTATTTGACCTTATGTATGTTTTGGGTTCATGTGTTTCAATTCCGCAAGTATTACTCATGTTGTTTATGAATCCATAATTTTATTGCATGTCTTGCATATTGATATTATATGATGGCATGAATGTATCGGAGGAAGGGACCGGTTGAACCGGAGGCGTAGAAGGGGAGATTATATATTATGTATCGGAGGAAGGGACCGGTTGAACCGGAGGCGTAGAAGGGGAGATTATATATATTGTATCGGAGGAAGGGACCGGGTTGAACCGGAGGCGTAGAAGGGGAGATTATGTGTACGTATATGGTTATCACTATGATATAAGTCCTATGTTATATTCATGTATAAATCCTTAACATCAAATCTGGAATGGCTTCTTAACAGGAAATTTTTGGGTAAGTTAGTCGACTAAGTCCCTGGGATAGTCGACTAAACGTGTGATATTTAGGCAGATACACTGCTGGATAGCAGGATTAGTCGACTACATATAGACTGTAGTCGACTAATCCCAGATACAGAGAGCAAACAGAAAGTTGACAATCTGTTTTTGACAGTTTAGTCGACTATAGTCAACTTACTAGTCGACTAATATTTAGGATTAGTCGACTACACCAGGAGGGTAGTCGACTATAGGTGACATCCAGAGAGTAATACAATTTTTGATCCAGAATTAGTCGACTATAGGGAACTTCAAGTCGACTAGTACTTGAGTTAGTCGACTATACCAAGGAGGGTAGTCGACTACATAAATTCTTGGCTGTTAGTAAGTAGCAGGTGCGTGTGAAGCAGAGTTAGTCGACTATAGCTTCATATTAGTCGACTTACAGTTAGTATTAGTCGACTATAGGGTGGCTTAGTCGACTAGTAAGGCCTTATCACGGTGTTTGGTTTTGGTTCCTGGATAATCATAAGATCCTATAAAAATAGTATAACAACACACATGTCAACCGGATAATTTAGCCATGAACATCTACTTGATAGACATATTTAGCTATTGTTTTACTCACTGAGCCGTCAAGCTCACTCTATTCTAACTCCACCTACAGGTTTGGACAAGGGTAAGGGACCCGCTTAAGGGCAGTTGTGCGGGACAAGCGCCACCAGAACCACTGTATTAGAAACTACTTTTGTTATGTATATATAAAATTTTGTATAAACATGCGTACCTTTAGTTGTGTGTTACTCTTGACTTGTAATTATTATAGGACCTGGTGTTGGACTCTTACTTGTATGTATATATATTTTGACATGATAAATGTAGGCTGTGTTCTTATGGATTATTGAACTTTATGTGTTAGTATGATAAGTCTCGAGAAGATCATACATGTTATTTTTATGGAAATTCTGATGATTATATTGGAAGTATTACAACTTGATGGGTCCCACGCTTGGATTGTACGAGATAATTATGATAAAATGGAAAATTTAAACTGGGACCGTTACAGTTGGTATCAGAGCAAAGGTTTAGAAGTAGAAAGAGTAAGAGATGATGAAATTGTTAGGTTATACGTGCAGACATGCGATAATATTTAAGTAGTTGGCATTAGGTGTCAAGGGATGTATTAAATTATCTATTGAATCAGAGTTATTCTAAAGACATGAGACTTATGAGTAGGCTAAGGATAAGTATAGTTACCAGTGTGTCTATTTATGTTGCTTCTTGATGATAGCCGTATGATTGAGACTATTTCATGGACTTGAGATTGATACGACCTTTTGTTTACATGTAGATGGGGGACTCCGATGTATTCTGGCCAGTCTCTAGTTCCGACAGCTCGAGTGAGAGCTGGGTGGCGGATTCCATGGATTGGGGGTACGAGTCGGATGAAACTGACCCAGCAGAAACGATTATGCCCCTAAATTGGGTAGATTGTGAGGAGGGTGAGTCGCAGGCATCTAATGAGCCTGAACCAACCAATGTTGCACAGAAAGCTTTGTGGGAGATTCACTTGAGATAGCAGTGACGGAGCACTCTAGCCCGATTAAAGAAGAAACCCGAAGGGGATTTACATATGGAGGCGTCTTTTGGAACGAAACGTGGGAAGAGGATATGGACCTTTATGATGACTTAGACGACTGGTGCTGCGCCAGGGACGAATCACCGGAAGAAGATCCCGAGGAAGATATGGATGATAGCAGCAGCACTAGTGGAGATTCTAGTGGGGATACTCTACCCTACGAAGGGTGAACCTTAGAGCCGGCACTTTTGATGTATATACATGTATAGGCCTAGTATGGTTAGGTGATGGATATCCTTAGGGTTGTTGTGTGTACCCTGGCATATATCTTATGAATGCACACGGGTTAGTCTGGATATTCAGGAAGGAAGGCATGTCAGTATAATACCTTTTGTATCCATGATGGATGTAACTATATATATATATATATATAACAAGTTGTTTGTTTTCAAAAGTGATGTTATTAACATGATTGTCTGAGACTAAAGTTTTATCCCAATGCATTCCTATATTGTATAGTATGTTGATTAGACGCCCTTATTTTTATAGGGAGAACAAATGGATTTGAACTAACTACCCCCTGATGAGTCCCTGTCACTCGATACGACACACTACAGTGAGATGGGGAGTGCACCCCCCGTGAACAATGATGGAGACTCGGAAGTTCAAATGAGAGGGAATGAGGGAACTCCCGGGGTAATGCCGGAGTGGCTCGCACAACTAATGACCAGAGCGAGCAGTAACAACTCCCACCGAGCACTGGAGCAGTTTCAGAAGATGAAACCGCCCGTATTTGAAGGAGAGGCGAACCCCTTACAAGCCGAAGCATGGCTTCTTCAAATAGAAAAGATCCTAAAAGTTATGGGCTGCACTGATGAACAAAAGGTGTCATTCTCTTCTTTTATGTTCCAAAAGGAAGCGGAACATTGGTGGAGGGCAGTGAAGCATAGTATGAAGAATACAAGGGAACCAATCACCTGGGAATTCTTGGTGAACAAATTCACTGAGAAATACATTCTGGAGACAGCCAGAGATAAAATGGCGACAGAATTCTTGGAACTACGCCAAAGTTCTATGAATGTATCCCAGTATGATCAGAAATTCACTCAGCTATCCAGGTATGCTGATGCCTTGGTAAGGAGTGAAGCAGAAAAGACAAAGAGGTTCGTAAAGGGCCTAAGATCGGATATTCGTGGCCGACTGATTCCATTACAACTGAGGAATTATCTCCAGGCAGTAGAAAGAGCTTTGGAGGTAGAAATGGACATACAAGAAGGTCAGGGAGACTGGGTGGAAGGAACTCTCAATTCTAAGCGCCCCCGTTATCAAGGACCTCCAATGATGATGGCATCAGGATCCACCAGTAACAAAGGACCTGGGTTTAACACCACTTTTCATAGAGGAGGAGGGACCAGAGGCGGGAGAACATGGCTGAGAAACAGAGACACTCCCTCGAAGACACAAGCTACCTCTGCGTCCCATCCCAGAACCTCGGAGGCTCCCTGGTGTCAGAAGTGCAGAGTAAACCATTTTAGAAACTGCCTCTTTGACAGGTCTTGTTTTAATTGTGGAGAGGTGGGACATCTAAGGAAGAATTGTCCGACATTGCGTGGAAGCCAAGGGCCGAGTAGTGGAAGTGGAAGGCCGACCATGAGGACGAATCCTCCCAGAGGACAAGCCAGTAATGCCCCACGTCCTGCTGCAACCCAGTCATCGGTTTAGCAACCTCAAGTGCAAGGCAGAACCTTCGCATTAACCCACCGGGAAGCAATGGCCTCGAATGCAGTGGTGGAAGGTATGATCTCCGTATCAGGACATATTGCTCATGCATTATTTGATCCTGGAGCTACTCATTCATTCGTATCTAGTGCTTTTGCTCATAAACTAAATCAAGTCTCAAAACCCCTAAGATTTCAATTGGTTGTGTCCACACCTATAGGGGAAAATTTGATAGCTAGCACTAGATATGTGAATTGTGAGGTAATAATTGGAGAAATGAAGACATACATTGATCTGATTAAGCTAGGTGAAATGGAGTTCGATGCCATACTAGGAATGGATTGGTTGTCTGCTTGTAGTGCTCATGTGGACTGTAATAAGAAGAGGATTATTTTAAAATGGAAGGGACTCCGGAGTTTATTTTTGAAGGAGAAAAAGTTAGTGGTGATATACCTCACATATCAGCCATCAAAGCCACCAAGTTATTGAAACAAGGGTGTCAAGGATTTCTGGCTTCGGTGTTGGATACCACCAGGACTGATGTAAATATTAAGACTATTCCAATTGTGAATGAGTTCCCTGATGTGTTCCCGGAAGACTTATCAGGCCTGCCCCCGGATCGGGAGGTAGAGTTTACAATAGATGTAATACCCGGTACTGCCCCAATTTCTAAGGCACCGTACCGTATGGCCCCTGCAGAAATGAAAGAACTTAAAACTCAATTACAGGACTTATTAGACAAAGGGTTCATTCGGCCAAGTGTATCTCCCTGGGGAGCACCTGTACTATTTGTAAAGAAGAAGGATGGGAGTATGAGACTATGTGTTGATTACCGGGAATTAAATAAGGCAACTATCAAGATAAGTACCCTCTTCCTCGAATTGATGACTTATTTGATCAACTGCAAGGGTCTTGTATATTTTCTAAGATAGATCTTAGATCGGGGTATCACCAGTTGAAGATCAAACCTGAAGATGTGCCCAAATCAGCTTTTCGGACAAGATATGGACACTTTGAATTTTTAGTCATGCCTTTTGGACTCACTAACGCCCCGGCAGCATTTATGGACTTAATGAATCGAATTTTTCAACCATGTCTAGACCAGTTTGTAGTGGTATTCATTGATGATATTCTGGTCTATTCAAAGAATATAGAAGATCACAAGAAACACCTTAGTACTGTCCTTCAAATCTTGAGAGAGAAGCAACTTTATGCAAAGTTGAAGAAATGTGAATTTTGGCTAGAACAAGTAGGTTTCTTGGCCATATCATATCTAAGGAAGGAATATCAGTAGACCCGGTAAAAATCGAAGCAATCCGAGACTGGCCTAGACCCACTAATGTTACTGAAGTCCGAAGTTTCTTGGGATTAGCTGGGTACTACAGAAGATTTGTAGAAGGATTTTCTCTGATTGTAGCACCAATGACTCAATTAACTAGAAAGAATAAAAAGTTTGCATGGGGAGAAGATCAAGATAGGAGCTTCCTGGAGATTAAAGCTAGACTGACATCTGCTCCTGTCTTAACTGTACCTTCAGGGACTGAAGGATTTGTCATCTTTAGTGATGCATCAAAACTGGGTTTGGGATGTGTGTTAATGCAACATGGAAAAGTCATTGCCTATGCGTCCCGACAATTGAAGACCCATGAAAGAAATTACCCCACTCATGACTTGGAATTAGCCGCTGTGATCTTTGCTTTAAAGATCTGGCGACATTATTTGTATGGAGTGTCTTGTGAAGTTTTTACTGATCATAAGAGCTTAAAATACATCTTCACACAAAAGGAACTGAACATGAGACAGAGGAGGTGGTTAGAACTAATGAAGGATTATGATATTACCATTCAATACCACCCTGGGAAAGCCAATGTGGTGGCTGATGCTTTGAGCCGGAAATTAGGAGGGGCCCTGGCCGCCTTGATGACTCGTCAAGCAAGAATCTTAAAAGATCTAGAAGAAATGCAAATAGAAGTGCGAGTCATTGATCCTTCTAATTCTGAGTGTAAATTGAATCAAGTAAGTGTTCAATTTAATCTATACGACAAGATCAAAGAGGCCCAACAAGGAGACACTCAAATAAAGAAAATTATGAAGAAAGTGCAAGAAGGAGAACTCAAGGAGTTTCAAATAGGAGATGATGTACTGCGGCTTGGACGCAGATTATGTGTGCCAGATGTAGCAGAGATCAAAGAAGAAATAATGAAGGAGGCTCATAGTACACCTTATACAGCTCATCCCGGAAGCACAAAAATGTACCAAGATCTGCGACATAACTTCTGGTGGGAAGGAATGAAGGTAGACATTTCAAATTTTGTCCACAAATGTTTAGTCTGTCAACAAGTAAAGGCGGAACATAAGAAGCCCCCAGGTTTATTAGTGCCTTTATCTATTCCCGAATGGAAGTGGAGTCAAATTGCTATGGACTTTGTCACTGGACTTCCTCGGACGTCCCAAGGACTGGATACAGTCTGGGTAGTGGTAGACAGACTCACCAAATCTGCCCATTTTCTGCCTATCCGGATCAATTATTCAATGGAAAGACTGGCTCAGGTATATGTCCGAGAGATAGTTAGATTACATGGAGTACCTGAATCCATTGTATCAGATCGGGACCCAAGATTTCAATCCAGATTTTGGAAGTGTTTGTCCAAAGTTATGGACACTAAATTGCAACTCAGTACAGCAGCCTACCCCCAAACAGATGGACAGTCAGAAAGGACCATTCAAATATTGGAAGACATGTTGAGAACCTGTGTACTAGATTTTGGGGGAAGTTGGGACAACTATTTACCCTTAGTGGAGTTTGCTTATAATAATAGTTATCAGTCCACTATTGGTATGTCTCCATTTGAAGCATTATATGGGAGGAGGTGTAGATCACCAATCTGTTGGGAGGAAGTTGGGGATAGAAGACTGTTCGGCCCTGATGTAATTCAAGAGACTACTGAGAAGATCAAGCTAATTAAGGAAAGGATGAAAGCAGCCCAGAGCAGACAGAAAGCTTATGCAGACAATCGTCGCAGACCACTGGAGTTTGAAGTAGGAGATCGTGTTTTTCTGAAGGTATCTCCAATGAAGGGAGTGAGACGCACCGGCAGTAAGAACAAATTAGCTCCTAGATATGTAGGTCCGTTTGAGATACTGGATAAAATTGGACCGGTCGCTTACCGCTTGGCCCTACCCCCTGCCTTAGAACGGATGCACAATGTATTTCATGTATCTCAGCTGAGGAAGTATGTGCCCGATCCTGATCATGTCATCTCCTATGAACCCCTGCATATACTAGAAGATATGTCTTACGCGGAAGAACCAGTACAAATTCTTGATCGCAAGGAGAAGCAATTGAGAAGCAAAAGTATTTCCTTGGTCAAGGTCTTATGGAGAAATCAAAACATAGAGGAAGCCACTTGGGAGCTGGAAGAGGAGATGAGAAAGGCCCATCCCCATTTATTTCGAGGTATGTTAAGTTTCGAGGACGAAACTTCCATAAGGAGGGTAGAATGTAACACTTGCCTTAATTAAAGCATTTCTTTTCCTAAGTAATCATAAGAGGCAATGGGATTAGTATGTATGCATGATATCTTAGTAAGTCATATGTATTATACGGGTATTATACGGGTATGTATATACAAGTGTATACGTAAGTATTTATACGTCCATGTATATAGGTATAAGAATACTACCCCATAGTCAACATCCCCACCATGCTTGTACTTCATGGAGAGGGGAGAGGCATGGGGTTTAATTAAACTTGATGGGATGTTTAAGGGACACATGGCACATTGTTATGGAGGGTTAAAAGGCTATAAATAGAGGGGATGAAGAGGATTAAACACTTTTGAAACCACACACACACACACTCTCTCTCTCTCTCTCCCTCTCTCTCCTTTCACAACAACAACAACAGCAACAGCAACAACAACAACAACAGCAACAGCAACAACAACAACAACAGCAGCAACAACAAGAGGGCAGCAACAAAATCAGACCATACAACTTCAAGTGTGAGTAGAACATGCTAATCTTAACAACATGATGAGTAGAAATAAGTAGGAATTGAAATAAGTGTAAGAGATATACAAGTATTTGACCTTATGTATGTTTTGGGTTCATGTGTTTCAATTCCGCAAGTATTACTCATGTTGTTTATGAATCCATGATTTTATTACCTGTCTTGCATATTGATATTATATGATGGCATGAATGTATCGGAGGAAGGGACGGGGTTGAACCGGAGGCGTAGAAGGGGAGATTATATATTATGTATCGGAGGAAGGGACCGGGTTGAACCGGAGGCGTAGAAGGGGAGATTATATATATTGTATCGGAGGAAGGGACCGGGTTGAACCAGAGGCGTAGAAGGGGAGATTATGTATATGTATATGGTTATCACTATGATATAAGTCCTATGTTATATTCATGTATAAATCCTTAACATCAAATCTGGAATGGCTTCTTAACAGGAAATTTTTGGGTAAGTTAGTCGACTAAGTCCCTGGGATAGTCGACTAAACGTGTGATATTTAGGCAGATACACTGCTGGATAGCAGGATTAGTCGACTACATATAGACTGTAGTCGACTAATCCCAGATACAGAGAGCAAACAGAAAGTTGACAATCTGTTTTTGACAGTTTTAGTCGACTATAGTCAACTTACTAGTCGACTAATATTTAGGATTAGTCGACTACACCAGGAGGGTAGTCGACTATAGGTGACATCCAGAGAGTAACACAATTTTTGATCCAGAATTAGTCGACTATAGGGAACTTCAAGTCGACTAGTACTTGAGTTAGTCGACTATACCAAGGAGGGTAGTCGACTACATTAATTCTTGACTGTTAGTAAAGTAGCAGGTGCGTGTGAAGCAGAGTTAGTCGACTATAGCTTCATATTAGTCGACTTACAGTTAGTATTAGTCGACTATAGGGTGGCTTAGTCGACTAGTAAGGCCTTATCACGGTGTTTGGTTTTGGTTCCTGGATAATCATAAGATCCTATAAAAATAGTATAACAACACACATGTCAACCGGATAATTTAGCCATGAACATCTACTTGATAGACATATTTAGCTATTGTTTTACTCACTGAGCCGTCAAGCTCACTCTATTCTAACTCCACCTACAGGTTTGGATAAGAGCAAGGACTCGCTTAAGGGCAGTTGTGCGGGACAAGCGCCACCAGAACCACTGTATTAGAAACTACTTTTGTTATGTATATATAAAATTTTGTATAAACATGCGTACCTTTAGTTGAGTGTTACTCTTGACTTGTAATTATTATAGGACCTGGTGTTGGACTTTTACTTGTATGTATATATATTTTGACATGATAAATGTAGGCTGTGTTCTTATGGATTATTGAACTTTATGTGTTAGTATGATAAGTCTCGAGAAGATCATACATGTTATTTTTAATGGAAATTCTGATGATTATATTGGAAGTATTACAACTTGATGGGTCCCATGCTTGGATTGTACGAGATAATTATGATAAATGGAAAATTTAAACTGGGACCGTTACAACCCGTATCATGTACTGTAATTATTCTTGTTATATTGTATACTTGACATATCAAATCATAAAGCTAACTTGGGTATGGGGAGACTTGACGGTTGATTAGATCTTATCGGGTGATGTACTGGATCCATATTGTTCTCCCACTGCAGGGGATGGTAGTGCTACCTACCGATTGTATAGCTCCATGAGCTCCCGTTACTTGATTCATGCTCCCCTCTTAGCGGAGGGCCCTGGTCTCAGCATCCAGGGTTTTGTTTAAGGCCGTGATCCCGGGTATGCACGGGATACACCTACCCGATAAGAGCTCCTCGGCCATGGGTTTCCAATTAACATAATAAAACAGTATACACAATAGTGACGTCGGGAACACTCGTTATTTGGTCACTCTCTCATTTGGATAATGGTACCCGTAGGCCATGTCCGGATGGGTTCGACTGGAGTGCGGGCTCCAGTATGAACTGCCAGTGGTATGGGACACTGAAAGAGATTGATTATAATACCAGGTGATACTGATTGCTACTATTGTATAAATAACATGACTTGCCTGATACATGTATTCTATTGTTTAGTTGTACATGTTCCTGTACCTGATCATTTCGCCGTTTTCATGTTACCTGTATTGTTGTTACCTTACATGTTTCATACTATACATTCTGTGGTGGCATCCTACTCATGTACATGTATAATCTGCATTGCATATATTCTGTTTCATGTATTCCATGCAGACATCATTACTGTATATGCACAACACAGTATTGTGGTTATATTGTATATGCCCACCTGCATATTCATATTGCTTATGCCCCACTGCATGTTTACTTCTATCACGTCACCACTAGCATGTTCATTTCTATTACGTCACCACTAGACAACATTATTTATGATATAAACTGGATACGACTATAGACCTGACCTGATGATAACCAGCTAAGTAGTGATTGTATTAAAAGATGACCTACTTATATATTTTTACTGCTTACATGTTTATATATTTCTACTGCTTATTATATACTTATTATATGGTATCACTAATACAACATCATGTATTATATATTATTATCGTGCTTGTATTACTATTGTATCTATTACCACCTCCTTCATTTTACCACTCACTAGGTCGCTTTCTGACAACCCTGGGTTTGCGTGCCTAGGTTGGAAAGCCGAGTTACCGTATTCTCAGATAGTCCATTGGGTTCATATCGGAGACTCCTCATCGAGACTATTCATAGGTATCTCGGTAATTTATTTCTGTTATCCTATTTCTCCCTGTTTTTATATCTGTTATTGTAACACCCCGCTCCCGGAATACGTACTTAGTTGCGTATTCAGATTTTTTGATCGTATTTTCGATTTACTTCCTGTATTTGTTTTGTATTATGAATTATTTATATGATCGTTTTGTCTTGGTTCCGGATTCACGGACTCGGAGTCAGTCCTAGTCTGAACCGAGGACCCGATCCTAGAATATTGCTCGATTTGGACATTCTGGTATTCCGATTTAACCGATTTCAGTTTTAAACATCATTTCCAATATTTTAGATTTTCTATGATTTTCTGGAATTTTCCTGAATTAAATTGAAAATCTTCAAAACCGGTGTCGACCAGTGCCGCTGACCGATTCCCGGATTTTTAATTTACAAACGGATTGGAATTATTAGGAGTGCCTTTTTACATTATTTCTTAAAATCACATTTCCTATCTAAATACTTTTTCTGAGGATTTTATGAATTTATGAAAATTCCACCGGATTGGGTGTCGGCCAGTATCGCTGGTTGATTCCAGGATTTTTAGTTTACAATCGGAATTGAATTTCTGAATTCCGCTTTCACTTTACACTTAAAATCATATTTTATTCTTTAATACATTTTCTGAGATTTTTCAGAATTTATCAAAATCCGGCCGACCCGGTGTAGACCGGTATCGGCGGTTGACTTCCAGATTTTTAATTTGAAAACGGAATTTTATTTTTAAAAACTGATTTCATATTATTCCTCAAGATGACGTTTTCTACCTCCGGGTATTTTGGGGATTTTTCTGGAACAGTCGATATTTCACGACCATATTATAATATTATTATTTTATCAAATCTTTTACTTTCTTTCTTTCTTTCTTTTCTCTTCTTTTCTCCACCGACCCCAGCAGCCCACTCCCCTCCACGTGGGCCACATCCCATCACCACACCCCCCTCTCTCATCAATCACATCCCTCATCATCACCCCCCTTTTTCCTTTTTCTTTTTCTTTTCTTTCTCTTTCTTTTCTTCTTCTCTTCTCCTCATTTTTCTTCCTTCTTCTTTTCTCCATGAGAGGCCAGCACCCAACCGGCCACCACCGCCGGCGCCTCCCGCCACCACGACGCCGACGAGGAGACCCCAACTCCGGCGGCCATACCCCCCTTTCCTCCATCTCCACCAACATTACCTCAATCTCCATCTTCTTCTCCTCAAAGCCACCACCAACTCCACCTTCTTCTTCTTCATCATCTTCCTCAAATTAACCTTCACCACCACCATCTTCTCCACCACAACACCTATTTCTCCTCCTCCTCTCATCCTCTTCAACAATTCCATCACCACCAAAATCATCATCTTCACAACCACCACCCCTTCACTACATCAAGGGCCGGCCACCTCCTTAGGATTGGGGGCCGAGCTCCTCTTCGTTGGTAATATCTCTGGTGATTATTCCGGTAATCGTTCACGATTATTCCGGTAATCATTCCGGTGGCAATTGCAAACTCGCATCTGCCTATTTTCCCGCATCTGCTTACTTTTCCGCATCTGCCTATTTTCCCGCATCTGCTTACTTTTTCGCGTCTGCCTATTTCCCGCATCTGCTTACTTTTCCGCGTCTGCCTATTTTCCCGCATCTACCTATTTTCCGCGTCTGCCTATTTTTTCGCATCTGCTTACTTTTCCGCGTCTGCCTATTTTCCCGCATCTGCTTACTTTTCCGCATCTGCCTATTTTCCGCGTCTGCCTATTTTCCGCATCTGCTTACTTTTCCGCGTCTGCCTATTTTCCCGCATCTGCTTACTTTTTCGCGTCTGCCTATTTTTCCGCGTCTGCCCACTTTCCCGCGTCTGCCCACTTTCCCGCATCTGCAACCCCGCGTCTTCATCCTCACTTTACTGATTCATCCTTCTCCTCCTCTTTTTAATATATAATCGCGTTGGTTACTTAAATTCTGGAACTTGGGATTTCCCGGTGTTGCTTGAAATTTTAGGCGAGTGTCCTCGCTCTCGCCTCCATTTGGGTTTCCCCGCTTTGTCGGGTCGACATGTATTTTATTCCATGTTTTCATGTATTATGTATTGGGCTGAGTCCCTGTATTTGTGCATGGCCGAGTGCCAATGACTGGACCCTTCAGCCTCCGGTCTCTCACTATCTCAAAAGAGACGTGATTGGGATCGTCAGGTTTCTCATTCAGCCTCCGGTCTCTCACTATCTCGAAAGAGACGTGATTGGGATCGTCAGGTTCTCATTCAGCCTCCGGTCTCTCACTATCTCGAAAGGGAAGTGATTGGGACCGTCAGGTCTCTCAGCTCCGCCTGGTTATCATGATCAGCTTTCAGCGCTTTACCACTAGATTCGTCTAGGCGAGATGCTGCCGGAATTCCTACTCGCACCTTAAGCCGAGTTGTCCCGGTAACCTTGCCAGACGCTCCAGTGTTAAATACTGTTTGTTGTCTGTACACTCCAGCTTGCTCAGCTCTGCTTGAATGTGCTCAGCTACTATTCTATCACATGCCATGTATTTACCTGATATGTTAACACTTGACATGCCATGCCATTACTTCATACATGTCTTTTACATGCTATTGTTTAACACCTGTTTGTACCATCTGACACCAGACATGCTACTACTTGGCAAGACCTCTTGTTATGGCATGACTTGCCACCGGACTAATATCAATCTCTTGACATGACTGGTTACCTGTCTAATATCACCATCTTGTCATGCTATCCCTTGACACCCGGCATGATATACTTGACCTGTGATTATCTCATTTACGGGAATATTATACTTGTTATCCTGTATTATATATACAGTGACCTGACTCTAAAGTACTCATGTACTCCTGAACTCCTGATCATATCTTGTACCTGCTATTCCCGTAAATTCATAATCACATATTAAATTCTAATAAGACAACTTGCACCTGGTTTGGGGGAAACTGATGGGCCCTGATTAATCATGTTTATGGTGGTCTTATCGAGCCGCGCGTGGCCACATACTTGAGGGATCACCTGGCGGCCACCAGGGATTCCGTAGGGTGTGCTGGCACCCCTACTCCTGATTAATCCTGCGAGTATGCACACGCCCTAGGCCTATTTCTATGGGATCTGCGATACTCTATTCCTGTTCGGGCGTCCATAAGTCCCGGTACCTAGCGGTACGTTCCGGCTCAGCACCGGATACTCCTGGACCGTTGTCCCGGGCATGTACGGGGCCCATCCGAAACATGATTCATCGAACTTTATCAGTTTCCAAATAACTTGCTATATAAGTTGTGAGTGGAAGTATGTGGAATGGGACACATACTGAAGCCTGGAACTTAGACGGCTCCAATTATAATAAGATACTAATATACAATTTGCTGTGCCGTTTTGTAACTCGGGTTGTATGTGCTTGGATTATGGTGACATGGGATAAAGGTATATAGATGAGGGTTCCTTGTTTGGATTATTCCTTCGAGGTACTATCTCATGGGGTCGTGACCTAAGCTTGTACAATCGGTTTTGCTCGTAATCGATTTTATTCGGTTTTATCAGTTTTTATCGGTTTTATGTTAGTTTAGGAGATCATCTCTTTACCTGCTCTTATCTTATTATACCATGTGTATTCTCTACTGGAAGTCACCTGCTATATCTACTTGCTCCTACATGCTTACCTATGCTCGCCACTTGGCATTTGTATCACCACTCGCCTGGGGAGTTCTATCTGACTCCCCTGGATTCTCATGTCCAGGTCAGGGAGCTTGGAGCGTGTGGATTCCCCCAGTTGTTGATCAGAGTAGCGCAGCGGTAGCGTGGATCTCCAGCAGGCCGTCTGAAGCTCTATCCTTCCAGGCCCCCCTGTGTGCCTCTCGAGTTTTCCTTTTGTAAACTCGTGAGTGCCTGTGTACTGTTCATACTTGTACATCTCTTTGTAATCTCGCAATTGCGCATATCAGTGATGTAATATTCATGTAATATTGGATCACCTCTGGTGATAACTTTGTAATTGTACTCATATGTTAGAATGTATAATGCACCACGTGCTTCCGTACTCTGATTCTTGCCTGTACTGATGCTTAGCGTATATACGTGAGGGTATTTCTGACCTGCGTATATACGTTGCAGTAACGTCTCCGTACCCGCCAGGATCTGGGCGTTACAGGGTGGTATCAGAGCCTAGGTTCTTACATCCTCAGTACGTCCAGATGGCAAATTAATGGTAAAGAAATTTGCAACTGGAATGCATGAGTCCTGGTTATACAATCCAACTACAAGTACAGAGTTATCTATTTTTCTTGATCATCTTTTCTTTGATTCCTAATTTCCTCTATCTTTCCCCTGTTTTGGTTTTTCGAAGCCTTTATACCAACTTAAGATATGGATAGACTAGAGAGGTAGGGGCTGGTTCTGAGTGAAGCTATGATATGATCTCTTCGGCCAACTCTATGAAGCTCGGGTATCTCAGGATTGATCTCGAACGGGTTATCTTTCAGAAGTCAGTAGTCGGGATTCTCTACGGATACTCTATATTCTTGGCTATATCTTTCAGAGTGATCGATGCCTGGTCTTCGGAATTCTTAATTATCGGTCTTCTTTATTTATGGTCAGTATTATTTGGCATCGTTTAAAGATTTATGCGGCAGGAAGTGCAGAAGATGTCTATATTCAGATTATTGTTCAGTCGACTTGGGAAGCCCTACCTGCAATGATTCATATCTTGATTGGTATAAATTCCACCCTTGTCCTCTTTGTGTTCAATTTACCCCTTATCGAAATTGCGAGGACGCAATTTTTTGTAAGGTGGATGGATTGTAACACCCCGCTCCCAGAATACGTACTTAGTTGCGTATTTAGATTTTTCGATCGTATTTTTCAATTTACTTCCTGTATTTGTTTTATATTATGAATTATTTATATGATCGTTTTGTCTTGGTTCCGGATTCACGGACTCGGAGTCAGCCCTAGTCTGAACCGAGGACCCGATCCTAGAGTATTGCTCGATTTGGACATTGTGGTATTCCGATTTAACCGATTTCAGTTTTAAACATTATTTTCCAATATTTTAGATTTTTTATGATTTTCTGGAATTTTCCTGAATTAAATTGAAAATCTTCAAAACCGGTGTCGACCAGTGCCGCTGACCGATTCCCGGATTTTTAATTTACAAACGGATTGGAATTACTAGGAGTGCCTTTTTACATTATTTCTTAAAATCACATTTCCTATCTAAATACTTTTTCTGAGGATTTTATGAATTTATGAAAATTCCACGGATTGGGTGTCGGCCAGTATCGCTGGTTGATTCCAGGATTTTTAGTTTACAATCGGAATTAAATTTCTGAATTCCGCTTTCACTTTACTTCTTAAAATCATATTTTATTCTTTAATACATTTTCTAGGATTTTTCAGAATTTATCAAAATCCGGCCGACCCGGTGTAGACCGGTATCGGCGGTTGACTTCCGGATTTTTAATTTGAAAATGGGATTTTATTTCTGAAAACTGATTTCATATTATTCCTCAGGATGACGTTTTCTACCTCCGGGTATTTTTGGGAATTTTTCTGGAACAGTCGATATTTCGCGACCATATTATAATATTATTATTTTATCAAATCTTTTACTTTCTTTCTTTCTTTCTTTTCTCTTCTTTTCTCCACCGACCCCAGCAGCCCACTCCCCTCCACGTGGGCCACATCCCATCACCACACCCCCCTCTCTCATCAATCACATCCCTCATCATCACCCCCCTTTTTCCTTTTTCTTTTTTTCTTTCTTTCTCTTTCTTTTCTTCTTCTCTTCTCCTCATTTTTCTTCCTTCTTCTTTTCTCCATGAGAGGTCAGCACCCAACCGACCACCACCACCGGCGCCTCCGGCCACCACGACGCCGACGAGGAGACCCCAACTCCGGCGGCCATACCCCCTTTCCTCCATCTCCACCAACATCACTTCAATCTCCATCTTCTTCCTCCTCAAAGCCACCACCAACTCCACCTTCTTCTTCTTCATCATCTTCCTCAAATTAACCTTCACCACCACCATCTTCTCCACCACAACACCTATTTCTCCTCCTTCTCTCATCCTCTTCAACAATTCCATCACCACCAAAATCATCATCTTCACAACCACCACCCCTTCACTACATCAAGGGCCGGCCACCTCCTTAGGATTGGGGCCGAGCTCCTCTTCGTTGGTAATATCTCCGGTGATTATTCCGGTAATCGTTTACGATTATTCCGGTAATCATTCCGGTGGCAATTGCAAACTCGCATCTGCCTATTTTCCCGCATCTGCTTACTTTTCCGCGTCTGCCTATTTTCCCGCATCTGCTTACTTTTTCGCGTCTGCCTATTTTCTCACATCTGCTTACTTTTTCGCGTCTGCCTATTTTCCCGCATCTGCCTATTTTCTGCGTCTGCCTATTTTCCCGCATCTGCTTACTTTTCCGCGTCTGCCTATTTTCCCGCATCTGCTTACTTTTCCGCGTCTGCCAATTTTCCCGCATCTGCCTATTTTTCGCGTCTGCCTATTTTCCCGCATCTGCTTACTTTTCCACGTCTGCCTATTTTCCCGCATCTGCTTACTTTTCCGCGTCTGCCTATTTTCCCGCATCTGCCTATTTTTCCGCGTCTGCCCACTTTCCCGTGTCTGCCCACTTTCCCGCGTCTGCAACCCCGCGTCTTCATCCTCACTTTACTGATTCATCCTTCTCCTCCTCTTTTAATATATAATCGCGTTGGTTACTTAAATTCTGGAACTTGGAATTTCCCGGTGTTGCTTGAAATTTTAGGCGAGTGTCCTCGCTCTCGCCTCCATTTGTGTTTCCCCGCTTTGTCGGGTCGACATGTATTTTATTCCATATTTTCATGTATTATGTATTGGGCTGAGTCCCTGTATTTGTGCATGGCCGAGTGCCAATGACTGGACCCTTCAGCCTCCGGTCTCTCACTATCTCGAAAGAGACGTGATTGGGATCGTCAGGTTTCTCATTCAGCCTCCGGTCTCTCACTATCTCGAAAGAGACGTGATTGGGACCGTCAGGTTTCTCATTCAGCCTCCGGTCTCTTACTATCTCGAAAGGGAAGTGATTGGGACCGTCAGGTCTCTCAGCTCCGCCTGGTTATCATGATCAGCGTTCAGCGCTTTACCACTAGATTCGTCTAGGCGAGATGCTGCCGGAATTCCTACTCGCACCTTAAGCCGAGTTGTAACACCCGATTTAAATAAATCTGGATTATAGTCTAAATAATTTTTCATTTAACTGGCATAACAGTCATGTTTAAGCTTAATCCAAAATTTTAGAAAATACTAGAAATATATGTATATATATATATATATATATATATATATGTATATATATATATATACACACACACACACATAAGTATCCACATTTGCACATTTTTAATACTAAGTATATTGTGCATATTTAATAGAGGTATATTACATGAGAATACTTATACCTAACCAAAGCATTAAATTGTAAGTATATCATGAGAATACTTAAACTAAAATATTTAAATACCTAATAGTTTATATTTAAGGGTGGTGTGTTGGCAACTTGAGAGCAAGAGAGAGTTGAGGTGGGGGCTATTTAGGGTGCCTTGGAATTGGGGTGTGAGGTGTCAAACTCTTGGCAATTATAGGAAATTATTAATTCTATTAGGTAAATAAAATATGCCAAAAATATCTTAACTTTCCTTCCCCAAATTTTCGGCCTTCTTCTTCCTTGGCTGAGAACGAAAACCCCCAAAATCTTTCTCTTCCTTTGATCACCAAAATCTATCTCTCTCTCTCTCTCCACTTCGCTACCCACAACCGAGGCTACAAGGGAGAAGGAAGGGCCGCAGGGGCGGCCGCACCTAGGCGCAGCCGCGACCCGGCGGCCGCAGCCGCGCCCGGCGGCCGCGCGCGGGCGAACCCGCGCCCAGGCAGGGCGCGGGCAAGGAGAAGGGAAGGGGGGACTTGGAGCGGAGGGAAGACCATTCCTAGGGCTTGGATCTAAGTTGAGGAGGTAAATTTCAGTCAAAAATCTGATCTTTTTGGGCCCTAACAATCCTTTTTGGGAGGGTAAATTCAGACTGAAATTTTGAAAGAAAAACAGTACTTAATCTTCTTACTTTGTTGATTTTTGTGATAAATATTAACTCAAATCTTCTTTGCTTAAGGTTGGGGTTCAAGGAAGCAAAGTTTAGCCCTAATAAAGAGGAACAATTTCGAAGGGAGGGGGTAAACCCGAATCTTGAAGAACTTATGTAAAGAAATTTGCATATGAACATGTTAATTATCTCTTTATGAAATTCTTCATTCTAGTAGAAATTTTGTGTGAATTGCATATTCTAATTGGGTGTATGCTATGTGACATGCTAGAGAAGTGAATTGGATATTTTAAATATGAATATGCTATGTGACATGCTAGAGAAGTGAATTGGATATTTTAAATATGTATATGCTATGTGATATGCTAGAGAAGTGAATTGAATGTTCTAAATATGTGTATGCTATATGACATGCTAGAGAAGTGAATTGAACGTTCTAAATATGTGTAAGTGAATTGAATATTCTAAATGGGTGTATGCTATGTGATATGCTAGAGAAGTGAATTGAATGTTCTAAATATGTGTATGCTATATGACATGCTAGAGAAGTGAATTGAACGTTCTAAATATGTGTAAGTGAATTGAATATTCTAAATGGGTGTATGCTATGTGATATGCTAGAGAAGTGAATTGAATGTTCTAAATATGTGTATGCTATATGACATGCTAGAGAAGAGATAGGATTGGCCAAAGTGTGATGTTTAGAAAATAGGGAACTTGAATAAGAAATTAAACTAATGACTTGTATGATGGTAAACATTAAATTGCAACATTCATATTGAAGCTTGTAAACACTAAATGGTACACTAGTGGGAATGCTACTCATGCAAAGAGTTGAACGATAAAAACATCAACGGAGGAAATAAGCTCACACGTAGGAACTCGTGAGTAATTTGAGTTGATCATACACACACAAATATATATACGTATATAAATTATTATATACATGTACAAGTGATGTATATGAATGTGTATCTTGCATGTGCAAGTAGTTAGTGGCGCGATATGGATGAAATCCTATGTTACGTTTGTGTATTGGCTTTGCTTATGTGCATAGTTTTATTCTTGTGAGATGAGTTATTTATACCTATAAGTAGGAAGGGGCCGGCGGGAGCCGGTAGGAAGGGGGAAGACGGTGGGAAAAAGAGGTGTTCATCTAAAATTGTAGGAAGGGGCCGGCGGGAGCCGGTAAGAGGAGAAGACGGTGTAAATGTACGTTGTTCATTGTAGGAAGGGCCGGCGGGAGCCGGTAGGAGGAGAAGACGGTGTTATGAAAGTAGCGTATGTTATGAAATGTTGCTTGTTTATGTGATGTTCATAAAAGATGTTTGTGTTATCATAACTTAGAAATTGTATGGCTTGAATTATGTCGTGTTACCAAACGTGATAAAAGAAAAACTACTACCACGTCATGTATCATCATATGAGTATAAAGTAGACCATGGAATGTTAGCATATGGTTCTTAAACTTTGGCCTAGTGACGACCTACTATAAAGTTTATAAACTTTCAAAGCTAAAAGATTAACTAGAATATTATACAATAACTGGGTTTACTCACTGAGCCGTCAAGCTCACTCTCTTTCTTGACAACATTCTTTTCAGGTCTAAGCAAGGGTCAAGGACCGGCGTGAGAAATTGTGGTGTTCTATGAAAGGGCCTTCTTGTCTTACTTTGCTTCTACTAATTTTGGAACTCTTTATGTTTTGTAATGGCTTACTATACTAAGTTGGTAGAATTCATATCATTCCGGTTATGATCTTTTGTGATATGTATAAAGTCTAAAGGACGGACCTTGTACTTGTAGTCCGACATCTTTTATGTATGTAATGTTATGTAAGTGACTTGTCAGATTCACTGAATGTATAATTATGAGATGGCTACTAGTTCCTAATTAATTGTGTATGTCGTAGTCTTGAAATGAGGATATCCCTAGTATTATTGTGTTTGGGGAGTATATTATTATTGACTGCATGGATGTTTGCTTAGTACCCATGAGAATAACTATGGGGAGCCATTTATACTATTGAACTTCATGTATTGTATTTGGGGCAAGGCTCAAGTTACAAGGGAGATGCTGCCGAAATTTTGAGAAGTTAAGTTGAGAGATGATTCTTATCCCCTGATTAAAGGTTAGTAGAGAATCAGAATATTATTATCTGGGACCGTTACAGATGGTATCAGAGCCAAGGTTTAGGTGTAAAGTTACATTGAGTAGGTAGGATAAGTTAGAATTGATGTGATATTGTGTGCAAAATTGTATGTATGATTGTACGGTCGAGATGGGTATTTTAGGGAGTAGTGGATTCTTACAAATATGATTAACTTAGAAGTGCGGGATATTTAACCGTTCTCTTGTATCCGAATTTGAGAACCCGCATACTCCGATTCGAATGTTTCATACTGAGGGTGCGGGCCCTTTGTATGGATCGCCAGTGGTATGGGACACTGGAATGAGAGGGCAGCTAAAATATCCGGCAAGTCAAAGTTGATTCAGAACGTAAGAACGTTTTAGAGTAGCAAGCTCCGAGAGATAGAAAATATAAGCAATTGCAGATCTGTTGACTTCCAATAGCCTAACTATCTTAGGGTAAAATTTTCCTTATATCTATGGATAATGATGTTGAAGCAAGCTTAATGGGATAAAAGAATATGGATGTGGCGGTGATGATGAAAGCCCCATTGGAGACCTACCAATGACTGAGACTTTTAATGTCGTCCTCAGTAATGAAGTAGAGTCCCAAGGAAGAATATCTTTTGGAGGTATTTGGAAGAATGCTAGCTGGGCCCACGACTTGGATCTTTATGATGATTATGAATACTAAAAATATGACGATGATATCATGATAGAAAGTGAAAATCCTAAGGAAGGAGATGGAGAAGACCCTAACGAAGAAAATCCTGAGGAAGAAAACCTAAGAGGAGAGGATTCTAATAATGATAGTAAGGAGGGAAGTTCCACTGGTCCTAATATAAATCCTTGAATAAGGTGGAATGTTTAGTATTTTGAGAAAGGATGGTATGGTTCGCCTATTTTAGGGCTTTTTGGGTAGGAGGGTTTATGTGTCTGTAAAGAAATGTGTGTGAACAATGAGTTTCAAAAAAAAAAAAAATTCTTTTATATGTTTAGTATGAATGTAAATTGGTCTCAAGGATGCCTTTGAAGTTATGAATGAAGTGATAATTGTTATGTAAGACTTGCTTTGTACTGTGAATATTATTGATGATAAGGACTGATTATTCTTTTAGGGATAGATGGACTTAAATCTTCCACCACCAGACACTGATCCTGCAGGCTATGCCCCACCGCACAATTCAGTTGGAAGTGTCCATCCCCCGACTAAACCACGAGGATGAACACATCAGCGAATACCAGAAAATCCCTGATGTAATGCCAGGTTGGTTGGCGCGACTGGCAACGAAAAGCAACCCACATCGAGCTTTAGAACAATTTCAGAAGCTGAACCTGCCAGCATTTAAAGGAGAAGCTGATCCCATACAAGCAGAAGAATGGCTTCGTCGAATTGAGAAAATACTAACCGTTATGGAATGTAATGAGAATCAAAGAGTGTCCTTACCTCTTTCATGTTTCAAGGTGAGGCGGAACATTGGTGGGACATGGTTAAAGATGGAGCAAATTCCTTAGGGGAGAAAGTTTCTTGGAACTTTTGGTTAAGAAGTTCAATGAAAAGTATATACCGGGGGTAGCTAAAGATAAACTCGCACTAGAATTTCAGGAACTAAAGCAAGGACAAATGTCCGTCAACCAGTATGATGTCAAGTTTACACAATTGTCAAGATATGCAGCAGGGCTGGTACGTGAAGAATCAGAAAGAACAAAAAGGTTTGTGAGGGGATTAAAACCTGAAATCAGAAGCAAATTAATTCCGTTCCAACTCCAAATCTATATTCAAGCAGTGGAGAAAGCATTGGAAGTTGAACGGGATATATTGGAAGATCAGGAAGTCAAAGGCAAGGAGTTACCCCCTTCTAAGCGCCCCCACTATCAGGAGACACCTAGCCCCGATATGTCAAACCACAGATTCAATAGAAGTGCGGGGTCCTCGGTAGCATCGGCTTCTAGATCAAATGGAGGTACATGGCATCGAGTGGGATTCCCTCGAAGACCTCAGGCAATACTTTCTCACCGTCCCGATGTTGCAGGAAACGCGTGGTGCCCCATATGCCATTTGAACCATGCGGGCAGTTGTGTTCAGGGCAAACAATGTTTCTCCTGCGGTCAAATGGGTCACATAAGGAAAGAATGTCCGATCTTACAAGGACACCCAAGTACGGGATTTGGGACGGAAAGGCGAACTGGGGGCACTGTCCCATTTTCGGGATCAACAGGAACTTTCAGGCGACCGTTCAACACACCCCGACCGGCGGAAACTCAGTCATCAGTGCAACAGCCTGGAGCTCGGCGGGAGAGGAATGCTTGACTCAGCAGGAGTCTCGAACATCAAATGTTGTGGTGAAAGGTACAATCAATTTAATGGGGCATGTTGCCCGAGTATTATTTGACCCTGGTGTCACATACTCTTTTGTCTTCTCAGCATTTGCATCCAAACTAAACATGAAACCTAAATCATTGAAATTCAACTTGTGATATCGACTCCTATAGGAACGGATATGGTTACTAATATGTATTATAAGGAGTGTGAGGTCATGATAGGAGAAGTAAAAACATGGGTGAACCTCGTAAAATTAGGAGAGATGGAGTACGATGTTATTTTAGGAATAGATTGATTGTTAACCCACTGTACCCATATTGGCTGCCACCAAAAGGGTGCATAGCTATGGTGAACGAGTACCTCAATTGTGTTTCGGAGGAGTTACCACGCTTACCTCCGGAAAGAAAGATCGAATTTCTCGTAATGCCATTGGACAAACCATCACCCCTGCAACATTTATGGACTTGATGAATAAGAATATTTCAACCATATCCCGATCAATTTGTGGTCATATTCATTGTTGATGTAATAATTTATCCCAAGAGTAGAGAGAAGCATAAAGAACATCTGAGAAATAGTTCAGATACATGGAGTACTTGAGACATTTGTATTAGGCAGGGATCCTCGACTTCTATCATGAGTCTGGGTGAGCTTTTCCTAGGCTTTGGGGACTAGATTACATCCTAGTACTGTGACACACTCACAGACTGATGGCCAATCAGAGAAGACTATTCAGATATTAGCAGATAGGTTGAAAGCATGCATGTTAGATGTTAACAACTGGGAGACGTATATACCACCAATGATGTTTGCGTGTAACAACAGCTACCTATTGACCTTTGGATGCAACCGTTGAAGCTCAGTATGGTAGGCAGTGAAGTTCCCCAATTATTGGGAAAGGATTGGAAAACGAGGATTATTGGGCCCTGATGGTGTACAATATAATAGAATATAATAGAATTTGTAGAGGCTAACTGGGAACTGGATGATGAGATGTAGAATCTTATCCACACTTATTTTGAGATACGTTAAGTTTCGAGGACGAAACTTTTTGTTAGGAGGGTAGTATTGTAACACCCGATTTAAATAAATCTGGATTATAGTCTAAATAATTTTTCATTTAACTGGCATAACAGTCATGTTTAAGCTTAATCCAAAATTTTAGAAAATACTAGAAATATATGTATATATATATATACATAAGTATCCACATTTGCACATTTTTAATACTAAGTATATTGTGCATATTTAATAGAGGTATATTACATGAGAATACTTATACCTAACCAAAGCATTAAATTGTAAGTATATCATGAGAATACTTAAACTAAAATATTTAAATACCTAATAGTTTAGATTTAAGGGTGGTGTGTTGGCAACTTGAGAGCAAGAGAGAGTTGAGGTGGGGGCTATTTAGGGTGCCTTGGAATTGGGGTGTGAGGTGTCAAACTCTTGGCAATTATAGGAAATTATTAATTCTATTAGGTAAATAAAATATGCCAAAAATATCTTAACTTTCCTTCCCCAAATTTTCAGCCTTCTTCTTCCTTGGCTGAGACCGAAAACCCCCAAAACCTTTCTCTTCCTTTGATCACCAAAATATATATCTCTCTCTCTCTCCACTTCGCTACCCCACAACCGAGGCTACAAGGGAGAAGGAAGGGCCGCAGGGGCGGCCGCACCTAGGCGCAGCCGCGACCCCGGCGGCCGCGCGCGGGCGAACCCGCGCCCAGGCAGGGCGCGGGCAAGGAGAAGGGAAGGGGGAGACTTGGAGGGGAGGGGAAGACCATTCCTAGGGCTTGGATCTAAGTTGAGGAGGTAAATTTCAGTCAAAAATCTGATCTTTTTGGGCCCTAACAATCCTTTTGGGAGGGTAAATTCAGACTGAAATTTTGAAAGAAAAACAGTACTTAATCTTCTTACTTTGTTGATTTTTGTGATAAATATTAACTCAAATCTTCTTTGCTTAAGGTTGGGGTTCAAGGAAGCAAAGTTTAGCCCTAACAAAGAGGAACAATTTCGAAGGGAGGTGGGTAAACCGAATCTTGAAGAACTTATGTAAAGAAATTTGCATATGAACATGTTAATTATCTCTTTATGAAATTCTTCATTCTAGTAGAAATTTTGTGTGAATTGCATATTCTAATTGGGTGTATGCTATGTGATATGCTAGAGAAGTGAATTGGATATTTTAAATATGAATATGCTATGTGACATGCTAGAGAAGTGAATTGGATATTTTAAATATGTATATGCTATGTGATATGCTAGAGAAGTGAATTGAATGTTCTAAATATGTGTATGCTATATGATATGCTAGAGAAGTGAATTGAACGTTCTAAATATGTGTAAGTGAATTGAATATTCTAAATGGGTGTATGCTATGTGATATGCTAGAGAAGTGAATTGAATGTTCTAAATATGTGTATGCTATATGACATGCTAGAGAAGTGAATTGAACGTTCTAAATATGTGTAAGTGAATTGAATATTCTAAATGGGTGTATGCTATGTGATATGCTAGAGAAGTGAATTGAATGTTCTAAATATGTGTATGCTATATGACATGCTAGAGAAGAGATAGGATTGGCCAAAGTGTGATGTTTAGAAAATAGGGAACTTGAATAAGAAATTAAACTAATGACTTGTATGATGGTAAACATTAAATTGCAACATTCATATTGAAGCTTGTAAACACTAAATGGTACACTAGTGGGAATGCTACTCATGCAAAGAGTTGAACGATAAAAACATCAACGGAGGAAATAAGCTCACACGTAGGAACTCGTGAGTAATTTGAGTTGATCATACACACACAAATATATATACGTATATAAATTATTATATACATGTACAAGTGATGTATATGAATGTGTATCTTGCACGTGCAAGTAGTTAGTGGCGCGATATGGATGAAATCCTATGTTATGTTTGTGTAATGGCTTTGCTTATGTGCATAGTTTTATTCTTATGGGATGAGTTGTTTTATCCCTATAAGTAGGAAGGGGCCGGCGGGAGCCGGTAGGAAGGGGGAAGATGGTGGGAAAAAGAGGTGTTCATCTAAAATTGTAGGAAGGGGCCGGCGGGAGCCGGTAGGAGGAGAAGACGGTGTAAATGTACGTTGTTCATTGTAGGAAGGGGCCGGCGGGAGCCGTGGGAGGAGAAGACGATGTTATGAAAGTAGCGTATGTTATGAAATGTTGCTTGTTTATGTGATGTTCATAAAAGATGTTTGTGTTATCATAACTTAGAAATTGTATGGCTTGAATTATGTCGTGTTACCAAACGTGATAAAAGAAAAACTACTACCACGTCATGTATCATCATATGAGTATAAAGTAGACCATGGAATGTTAGCATATGGTTCTTATCTTTGGCCTAGTGACGACCTACTATAAAGTTTATAAACTTTCAAAGCTAAAAGATTAACTAGAATATTATACAATAACTGGGTTTACTCACTGAGCCGTCAAGCTCACTCCCTTTCTTGACAACATTCTTTTCAGGTCTAAGCAAGGGTCAAGGACCGGCGTGAGAAATTGTGGTGTTCTATGAAAGGGCCTTCTTGTCTTACTTTGCTTCTACTAATTTTGGAACTCTTTATGTTTTGTAATGGCTTACTATGCTAAGTTGGTAGAATTCATATCATTCCGGTTATGATCTTTTGTGATATGTATAAAGTCTAAAGGACGGACCTTTTACTTGTAGTCCGACATCTTTTATGTATGTAATGTTATGTAAGTGACTTGTCAGATTCACTGAATGTATAATTATGGGATGGCTACTAGT
The DNA here is from genome assembly GCA_038442645.1 of Agave tequilana. Taxonomy (NCBI): domain Eukaryota; kingdom Viridiplantae; phylum Streptophyta; class Magnoliopsida; order Asparagales; family Asparagaceae; genus Agave; species Agave tequilana. Next base: position 17,464 of record JAVJIF010017748.1, on the reverse strand, counting down.
TCCTAATTAATTGTGTATGTTGTAGTCTTGAAATGAGGATATCCCTAGTATTATTGTGTTTGGGGAGTATATTATTATTGACTGCATGGATGTTTGCTTAGTACCCATGAGAATAACTATGGGGAGCCATTTATACTATTGAACTTCATGTATTGTATTTGGGGCAAGGCTCAAGTTACAAGGGAGATGCTGCCGAAATTTTGAGAAGTTAAGTTGAGAGATGATTCTTATCCCCTGATAAAGGTTAGTAGAGAATCAGAATATTATTATCTGTGACCGTTACACGAGTTGTCCCGGTAACCTTGCCAGACGCTCCAGTGTTAAATACTGTTTGCTGTCTGTACACTCCAGCTTGCTCAGCTCTGCTTGAATGTGCTCAGCTACTATTCTATCACATGCCATGTATTTACCTGATATGTTAACACTTGACATGCCATGCCATTACTTCATACATGTCTTTTACATGCTACTGTTTAACACCTGTTTGTACCATCTGACACCAGACATGCTACTACTTGGCAAGACCTCTTGTTATGGCATGACTTGCCACCGTACTAATATCAATCTCTTGACATGACTGGTTACCTGTCTAATATCACCATCTTGTCATGCTATCCCTTGACACCCGGCATGATATACTTGACCTGTGATTATCTCATTTACGGGAATACTATACTTGTTATCCTGTATTATATATACAGTGACCTGACTCTAAAGTACTCATGTACTCCTGAACTCCTGATCATGTCTTGTACCTGCTATTCCCGTAAATTGATAATCACATATTAAATTCTAATAAGACAACTTGCACCTGGTTTGGGGGAAACTGATGGGCCCTGATTAATCATGTTTATGGTGGTCTTATCGAGCCGCGCGTGGCCACATACTTGAGGGATCACCTGGCGGCCACCAGAGATTCCGTGGGGTGTGCTGGCACCCCTACTCCTGATTAATCCTGCCGAGTATGCACACGCCCTAGGCCTATTTCTATAGGATCTGCGATACTCTATTCCTGTTCGGGCGTCCATAAGTCCCGGTACCTAGCGGTACGTTCCGGCTCAGCACCGGATACTCCTGGACCGTTGTCCCGGGCATGTACGGGGCCCATCCGAAACATGATTCATCGAACTTTATCAGTTTCTAAATAACTTGCTATATAAGTTGTGAGTGAAAGTATGTGGAATGGGACACATACTGAAGCTTGGAACTTAGACGGCTCCAATTATAATAAGATACTAATATACAATTTGCTGTGCCGTTTTGTAACTCGGGTTGTATGTGCTTGGATTATGGTGACATGGGATAAAGGTATATAGATGAGGGTTTCCTTGTTTGGATTATTCCTTCGAGGTACTATCTCATGGGGCCGTGACCTAAGCTTGTACAATCGGTTTTGCTCGTAATCGGTTTTATTCGGTTTTATCAGTTTTATCGGTTTTATGTTAGTTTAGGAGATCATCTCTTTACCTGCTCTTATCTTATTATACCATGTGTATTCTCTACTGGAAGTCACCTGCTATATCTACTTGCTCCTACATGCTTACCTATGCTCGCCACTTGGCATTTGTATCACCACTCGCCTGGGGAGTTCTATCTGACTCCCCTGGATTCTCATGTCCAGGTCAGGGAGCTTGGAGCGTGTGGATCCCCCAGTTGTTGATCAGAGTAGCGCAGCGGTAGCGTGGATCTCCAGCAGGCCGTCTGAAGCTCTATCCTTCCAGGCCCCCCTGTGTGCCTCTCGAGTTTTCCTTTGTAAACTCGTGAGTGCCTGTGTACTGTTCATACTTGTACATCTCTTTGTAATCTCGCAATTGCGCATATCAGTGATGTAATATTCATGTAATATTGGATCACCTCTGGTGATAACTTTGTAATTGTACTCATATGTTGGAATGTATAATGCACCACGTGCTTCCGTACTCTGATTCTTGCCTGTACTGATGCTTAGCGTATATACGTGAGGGTATTTCTGACCTGCGTATATACGTTGCAGTAACGTCTCCGTACCCGCCAGGATCAGGGCGTTACAGTTATGATCACTAACCCCTTTCTGCAGGTATTCTTATACTTATTTCCTGCTGGAACTCTTGTGTATATGGAGGCCCTGTCCTGTACTGAGGCTTAACGTACTCGTGAGTGTGTTTTCACCTCGCGTATGTACGTCGCCATAATGTCCCCGTACCTGCGGGATCGGGGCGTTACTCAGTGGTATCAGAGCCAGGTTCACACCTGGTGTGGGTAACCACCTGGGTCAATACTCGAGCTCTTACCAAAAGTATAATCAGATTCAGATTCAAGCTAGTCTGTATCTGAATTTGGGATTCCAGCGACGAGTACAAGAATACCATGTTCTTGCCTATTCATTCCTTGACTCTGTTTTATCCCGACTATCTGATTTCCTTCTTCCTTTCTCTTCATCCTATTACTTTCACTCTATTCGTTGTAGTTCACTACACTAATTATCCACCTTGAGTTCCTTAGAGATATCAGAGGTGCGCAGCGGAAGTGTCGTGGACCCGTAACATTTAGGCTTTGGGGTCGAAAATATTGATCTCCCTCCTGATGTGAAATTACGAGGACGAAATTTTTGTAAGGTGGGGAGAAATGTAACCCCCTGATCCCTGATGTACGTATCACAGTATCATTACTCGATATGACGTACAAAATTTGATTTGACCTCCTTGGTAGGCCGATTGAGCTGATTTCAGTTTCAAATATCATTTTTCAATATTTTAGATTTTTCAGGATTTTCTGAAATTTTTCTGGATTATTTGGAAAATATCCGTAGTCGGTGTCGACCGATACCGATAATCGGCTTTACGATTTTTAATTCACAAACGGAGTAGACTTTTGAGAATCCGCTTTCACTTTGTGTCTTAGAATCATAAGATCTACGTTAGGGTTTTTTGGGGATTTTTCTGAATTTATCGAAAATTCGGCCAAACCGGTGTCGCCCGATACCGGCGACATCTTCTAGGATTTTTAATTTGCAAACCAGATTGCATTTCTTCAAACTGTTTTCATATTACATCTCAAGATAATATTCTCTATTTTCTGTCATTTTTGGGTACCGTTCGGAGCTGGTCGAATATTGGGCCAATATTATAATAATAAAATATTATTTTTATTAATCATTCTTTTTCTTTTCTTTTCTTATTCCTTCTTCTCCACGCTTCTTCCACCGCCTAACCCATCCACCGCATCTTCTCTCTCTCTCTCCCCCCTATAAAAATCTCTCCCCTCCTCTCTCTGCCTCCCAATCTCTCTCTCACACTCTCTCCTCTCTCTCTCATCTCTCTTCTCTCTCTCTCTCTCAAAGCTCCCTCTCTCTCCCTTTACAGCCCCTCTCTCAACCTCTCTCTCCCTCTCTCTGCAGACCACACGGGGGGAGGCTTGGCCGTTGCCAGCGGCCAGGCCAGGCCAGCGGCACATCGGAGGCCGGCCAGGCGCCGGCGGCGCAGGTGGTGGGGGGCGCCAGCCCCACCCTCTCTTTCTCTCTCTCGCTTTCTCTCGCGGTGGGAGCGTCCGGCGGCCATGGGCGCCGGAGCGGTGCCGGCGGGGCAGCCGCGCCGGCGAGGTGGCCGTGCCGGCCGGGCGGTGGGCACGCGAGGGCGGCAGCAGCGCACGGCTGCTGCTGCTGTTGCTTATTTGGGTGAAAAACCCAAATGGGTTTGGGTTTCGGGTTCAACCCAAAACCGACCCGTTTGCACCCAAACCCGACCCTTTAAAGCGTTCGGGCGATATCGGAGCATCCGGACTCCGATTTGGACGATTCTGGATCCATTGCGATCGTGGGAAAGAGAGCTACCTTCCCATAAATAGTTTGTGAGTGTTTTCATTTTATAAATTACATTTATTCATGGTAAATTGAGTGATTGCTTTTGTTCATAAATTGTAAATGTGGATAAATCACGATACATGGTACTGAATCGATACTTCATGATAGAGACGGGTATAACATATACGTAAGAGATGAGTGTATCTATTTCCCGTGGTGTAATTACATTTCTCACATCACTTGCTGTAACACCCCGAATTTTAAACGCCGATTTAAAAATATAAATCTCGAATTATTATGTTAATTGAGTGTGTAATGAATTTTAATTTAATTTGGGAATGTCAAGTGGTATATATAAATATACCTATACCATGATTATTATGTAACTAGTATTTCAATGTGATGATATACTAGTATTATACTTGAAATACATGTAATTACCAAGAAAATACATTCATGACAATTATATATATATATATATATATAATATAATATATATATATATATATATATATATATATATATATATATATTCTTAGTGGAGGAAGTAGGTTTGCATGAGAGGGGAGATCAATGGCCTAGATCTTCTTGATTTGGGGAAAGTGGACACTTGGATGAAAGGGGTGGCAAACTTGTAATATTTTAGGGTTGACTCTTGAATGAGCCAAGAGAATTTTTCATCTCTTCATCTTCATCTTGAGAGGATTCCTCCATGGAGAAGAAACCCTAGAAACCCAAATGAAAATCCCTCTTTATTCCTCATCTCTATATTTTTTCCCTTTCTTTTCCTCTCTTCTCTTTTCCCCCCTCTCCCCCTTTGGACACGGATCCGCGCGCGCAGGCCAAGGGACGGTCGGCGGCGGCGGCCGGCGGCGTGCGAGGCCGGGAGGGCGGCCGTCGTGGAGGAGGTGCAAAAGCCTAATTTTTGTTGCTTTATACACCCTCTTTCCCCATGGTAAGTAGATCAAAACCCTAATTTGTATCTCTCTTTGAGTTCTTCTAATCCTTCCCCTCTCTTTTCATGATGATGGCCGACCATGGTACCGATGGCGAGGGGAGGCACGACCATGTCAAAGAGAAGAAAATCTAGGTGAGGGAGATTTCATCTAGATCTAAACCTATTTCATTTTCTCAATTTTCAGAGAAATCCTCATGATATGTAGTGATTAATTTCTGTCATTTAAAGTAGCATTCAATCTACTTTTCCCCTATATTTTCTTGTAAAAATTTCTGGGCAAATCATCATCTTGAGCAAAGTAGAGAATCTTTTTAATATGTGCAGAAATCTGTTAAACAGAATACTCTGTAAATTCGGGCTCAGTTCATCAGTATGTTAGGATTATATTATATCATATTATATACCGTTGGAAAGACAATCAAGTCTACTTTCCAACGATTCATACCATGTCCTAATCGGATATCTGTATCTCAAGTTACGACTAAAAAATTGCATGTTGGTTGAAACTGTCCTGCTGCAGAACTCACTCACAGCTGAAGAGTTTCTGTATATCTGAAACAGTTTAGTTAGATAAAACTGATCATGTAATATATCAATGGAAAGATAATGGAGTCTAATTTCTAACAAATCTTTCTTATTCTATTTCAATATGTAGAATGAGAGTTATTATAAAAACACCATTGGTTATCCGGAAAGACTGAACCATTAAAATATATTTAAGCAATGAGTTCGTGACTAATGATCATTGCTAAATCAAACTAATTTTGATATGTGATATATTGCCTAAGATATATATATATATATATATATATATAGAGAGATAGACTTGTATCCTTTCAAAAGGATTTGATCCCGGATCCTTCCCACTCAAATTCAACCCTCCAACATTCGAATACAAGATCCACTCCGTTGAAGTTGATCTATACTATTTCAAGTATCTATAAACCAAAAATCAAGTGTTTTAAATACTTTTTGCCCATCCATCAAGTAGGGAAAAAACGGACGGCCTAAATAGTGAGTTGGTAGTTTAACGGTGTCGAACATTTGATATCTAACAAAAATTAGTTTATAGGGGTTTTTAAATGTTTAGATCATAATGAAATGGCCGGATCGAGAATTTGTATGTCTAAAGACATAGATCTAAACCAACTCACTACTTTCGGCCGTCCATTTTGCGTCGCTTGATGGATGGGCAAAAAGTATTTAAAACACTTGATTTTGGTTTATAGATACTTGAAATAGTATAGATCAACTTCAACGGAGTGGATCTTGTATTCGAATGTTGGAGGGTTGAATTTGAGTGGGAAGGATCCGGGATCAAATCCTTTTGAAAGGATACAAGTCTATCTCTATATATATATATATATATATATATATATATATATATATATATATATATATATATATATATATATATATATATAGAGCCATAAGACTTCACTTTTCAGTGGTTTATGTCGCATTCCGTTTGGATGTATGTGATAGAGGCTTTGTCGAAACACTACGAGTAAATTGAGGGACATTTGCTAGTGTTGAATGGTGGTTGTAAAAAGAATGATTCTTGTTGATATAAAAAGGCCCACAAACTCTTAATGTGTAGGAATTGAACTTCAAGTTCATTAATTTACAAAGTTAAATTATGCCCCTTTATGTCTAAAAGAGATATTGAGAACACGGAAGTTTCTCCAATTAAATCTAAGACTTACTCATACAAATTAGGAATTTATGTATTAAAAGTGTAATCAATGGTTAGACAAAATACTGAACGATTGATATTGATAATATTTGGTGTGTAAATTGATTGTTACATATGAATGATACTGAAGTATAAATGTGATTAGGTGTAACATGAGGTATACAGTTATACATGCTCATACACATATGCAGTGAACCATATGAAGTTCTTCAGTAATAGAACTGATGAGCTGTAAAGCAAACCATAGTGTTTATTTGATATTCATATTGTTACTACACTGATTGTTAGCTGCATGAAAATATAAGCATGTCTTTCGCTTTCTTGCTCATTGGAGGAAGGGGCCGGGCGGGAGCCGGTAGGAAAAGGAAGATGGCGTTATTGCATTATATACGTTCATATATCCGGAGGAAGGGACCCGTATTGCACGGGCGGAGTGCGAAAATGGTGTATATACAGATATCCGGAGGAAGGGACCCGTATTGCACGGGCGGAGTGCGAAGATGGTGCTATATACAGATATCCGGAGGAAGGGACCTGTATTGCACGGGCGGAGTGCGAAGACGGTGTTATGATATACATATATTTACATCTTTACAAATGATTGAGGATGAATGACTATGTGTGATACATAGGTGTGTGTGTGACACTAGGGGTATGTTGGATCGTATATGATAATAAAACATCAGAATACAAATTTAGCTGATTGAAATGAAATACTGTAAATTGTGTGTAAGTGTACATGTTAATCCATGCATTACTTGGAGTGTGATGCGATATTGTATTATGAGAAGTATGATATGATTAAATGTTATACAAGTATGTTTTGTGATACATGTGTTATCTGAACGCATGCACTATATATAAGATGGTGGGTGTGTGATTGGCACGTCCATGCTTGATATCTGAAATACGTATGTGACACATACTATGGATGCATAAGAAGAATTTGATAATAAACTAAAATTACCGAGTTATTATTTTACAGAGCTTATAGACCTTGTACCGTGTGGCATAGAGTACAGAGAAATGTCATAAGAAATCTAGGACCAAAAGAGTCGGACCGTTCCCGAAGATTTTGGAGCCCAATTGTTTCATCATATGTTATTGATTCTCTGTTTCTCTTATTCATCCAGATTTACTCATTTACTCGAAAAATCATACTTATTATTGATTATATTCATCATCCTTTGTTTTTCTTCTTTATCTCCTCACTGAGCTGTTGAGCTCACCCCTCCACAGATTATTATATTTTCAGGTCATGGTGAGGCGAAGACTCAATGTAAGCTTTCAAGCGCCTTGTTGGAAATCCTGTTACATAGAGAAGTTTTAGAGTTATAATTTGTGTGATTGTAATTAGTTCTTGTTGTATATGCTTATTATTCTAGTTGACGTGTACTTATAGCAAGTGTTAGTATTGAATAGAGGAATAGTCTAAATCCATGTATTGTATGGAGATATGAGTTTGGTTATAATTATCATGAGTTGGAGTTAAAGATGGTTTGACATTATTATGTGGATGCCGAGAGGGTTGCTCTCGAGCACTTAATTATTGAGTTTTCATATAAAGAGGCCGTGTGAGCCGAATTGTATTTATGATTGCGTAGGCGATTGTTGAGCTGATTTATATGCTTGGATTAAGGATAAGTAGGCTGGTGTTGGCCGAAATTTTGTGATATGACATGTATATGTGGACATTCAGTAATTACAAAGGAGGTGCTGCTAAAATTTTCAGGAATATTGAAAATGAGCATGATAATCTGTTGATCAATAGAGTTATTCACGTAAATTGAGATTTTAGGAGCTGGGACCGTTACACTTGCCATTGTGACTTCGTTAATGCTACGTGTATACTATCACTATGACACAGTCACCATACAGACCCACCACTACACTCGACCAGTGATCTCATGTCAACCTCTGATACACTCCACAGGATACAGTCATTTCATGTTCATGACCTCTGTTCCATGGATACGCGATTGATATGTCATGTGCTAGGATCACTGTCCCATAGACAGTCTAAGGCACTGACGCACTAGACACCAACACTGTTATTGTCTGTTCTGAAATCACTGATATACGGATACACTGACACTACTATTGCGTGTTATGGAGATACTGCTACATGGATACCTTGTACACTAGTAGTGGGACACGGTTACACCAATCCACTGGCTACCCACATTTCATACATTGATATCATCGTTACATGGATGCTCGGTACTCAGTTATGCCATGTTTACACATCACGGCTCCACTTGACACTAGTATTGCATGTTCATGAAGCACTGTGATATATATTCACCAGTATACATGCATGGCTTGTGTTTATATTCTTGTCATATAGATCACCGTACATATTCCATGCATTATTGTTCCTTGTTATCCCCGTATTCCCGTTATATGATTGTTGCCCGTCACTGATATTGTTATTCCTGTTACTGGACATGCGTGATGTTGATATGCGATGTGTGGAACTAAGTGCCACGTGGATCCAAGCCACGGGGGCCACCTCTAGAATCCCACATCTATTGTTCTCGTTTCCCGTTATATTGTTCCCGTTTCCCGTTATATTGTTCTATACTATCAACAGAGCTCAGGTCCTGTTATCATGTTACCCGTATCATGTACTGTAATTATTCTTGTTACATTGTATACTTGACATATCAGATCATAAAGCTAACTTGGGTATTGGGGAGACCTGACGGTTGATTAGATCTTATCGGGTGATGTACTGGATCCATATTGTTCTCCCACTGCAGGGATGGTAGTGCTACCTACCGATTGTATAGCTCCATGGGCTCCCGTTACTTGATTCATGCTCCCCTCTTAGCGGAGGGCCCTGGTCTCAGCAGCCAGGGTTTTGTTTAAGGCCGTGATCCCGGGTATGCACGGGATACACCTACCCGATAAGAGCTCCTCGATCATGGATTTCCAATTAACAAAATAAAACAGTATACACAATAGTGACGTCGGGAACACTTGTTATTTGGTCACTCTCTCGTTTGGATAATGGTACCCGTAGGCCATGTCCGGATGGGTTCGACTGGAGTGCGGGCTCTAGTATGAACTGCCAGTGGTATGAGACACTAGAAGAGATTGATTATAATACCAGGTGGTACTGATTGCTACTATTGTAAAAATAACATGACTTGCCTGATACATGTATTCTATTGTTTAGTTGTACATGTTCCTGTACCTGATCATTTCGCTGTTATCATGTTACCTGTATATTGTTGTTACCTTACCTGTTTCATACTATACATTCTGTGGTGGCATCCTACTCATGTACATGTATAATCTGCATTGCATATATTCTGTCTCCTGTATTCCGTGCAGACATCATTACTGTATATGCACAACACAGTATTGTGGTTATATTGCATATGCCCACCTGCATATTCATATTGCTTATGCCCACCTGCATGTTTACTTCTATCACGTCACCACTAGCATGTTCATTTCTATTACGTCACCACTAGACAACATTATTTATGATATAAACTGGATACGACCATAGACCTGACCTGATGATAACCAGCTAAGTAGTGATTGTATTGAAAGATGACCTACTTATATATTTTTACTGCTTACATGTTTATATATTTTTACTGCTTATTATATACTTATTATATGGTATCACTAGTACAATATCATGTATTATATATTATTATCGTGCTTGTATGACTATTGTATCTATTACCACCTCCTTCATTTTACCACTCACTAGGTCGCTTTCTGACGACCCTGGGTTTGCGTGCCCAGGTTGGAAAGCCGAGTTACCGTATTCACAGATAGTCCATTGGGTTCATATCGGAGACTCCTCATCGAGACTATTCATAGGTATCTGGTAATTTATTTCTATTATTCTATTTCTCCATGTTTTTTATATCTGTTATGATCACTAACCCCTTTCTGCATGTATTCTTATACTTATTTCCTGCTGAAACTCTTGTGTATATGGAGGCCCTGTCCTGTACTGAGGCTTAACGTACTCGTGAGTGTATTTTCACCTCGCGTATGTACGTCGCCATAACGTCCCCGTACCTACGGGATCGGGGCGTTACTGAGGTTGCTACTACCATATAGAGATTATTGAGGCTCCAAACCTACAATTTTCAGATCTCATTTCAAGGCAAAGAAAGGGTTGTTGTGAAAAAAAAAAACTTCAAAGAAATTGTGTAGAGGTCTATCTACACAAGGTGAGTAAACCTAAACCCTTAGGGTAGCTATACATCAATTTAAGAGGATTAGAAAATTGTCAATCATGTGTAGATGACTCAAATTTGTGTTTCATTCACTGTTTTTCAATTATTATTATGCTAGATGAGACCTAATTGTGCATTGCATAATTTTACCTTCTCTAAATTATAAAGTGATGGGATGCATGTGTAAGACGTATGTTTCAACTTGCCAATCATGCTTAGATGAGCCAATTTCGTATGATAATTCGCTGTTTTTCCTTATTATTATCATGATAGTCAAATCAATATGTACGTTGCATAATCGTTACCTCTCTTAAATAGGAAATGATGGGATGCATGTGTGAGGTGTGTATTCCATACCGATAAACTCCATGAATGATAAGCTATTGACATCGAGTCTTATGTTTATGTTTACTCCAACGGGAGGGGGGAAAACCCCTCCTTACACTATGGCATCGTGTTAGGCATCAACAAGTAAATTGGAATAATGCATGTATTCATGTAGGGTTAAATGTGGCATGACATGACTTTACCATGATATTGGGAAACTACCAAGCACATATTTCTTTCCTCTGGATATGCATCAATTGTGTGTATGACGTGTAAGTTTAGCCTTTAAATTCTTTGCAAAGAGCATAATGACTTAAACTACATATGTATGCATGTATGCTTCAAGGAGGAAGGGACTGAGCGGGAGCCGGTAGGAGGGGGAAGACGGGGACTTGACATATAATTATGAGTATACTAAAGGGAGGAAGGGACTGGACGGGAGCCGGTAGGGGGGAGAGACGGGGAATTTATACATTATATATATATATATATATATATATATATATATATATATATATATATATATATATATATATATATATATATATATATATATATATATATATATATATATATATATATATATATATATATATATATGAACGAAAAAGGGAGGAAGGGGCCGGGCGGGAGCCGGTAGGAGGAGGAAGACGGGGAATTTCATTTGAATTGGAAATCATGTATAAGTAAACTGTCTGTCTTATCCCATGTTGGTAATTTATATTAAACGTAGAATGTCACACCAAGTAAAATAGTGAACCGGGTTGATGTGGAAGGACAAGTCCACAACAACTTACTCGCATATTCATGTAAGTAATTCATCTTGTGTAATGGCATATAGGAAGGTAACTCTTGGTGGTGGAGACATGTAGACCACAAATGTATGGGGCCTAAAATAAGTAAGTCAAGGTGGAGGATTACATCGTCTCATGGGCTTAATTGTAAATTACCTCTTTTAGAATGTTCGGCTTATGAAATTCTGTATCAGTAACCTTTTGCATGGTTTACTCATTGAGCTGTCGAGCTCATTTTATTTTCTTTTCATCTTTTCAGGTTTGGATAAGGGTAAGAGGCCACTCTAGCCGGGAGGATTAAGTTATGGAATGAATAGCATATTATTGTATCATTTGGTTGACCTTTTTTATATAAATATGTATGTATAGATTCTACTTAAGAATCTTGTGGATAAATATATTTGTGGTGCACTCAGTGTATAAATTGTCCTTGTGGTGTTTTGGAACTAGGGGCTTATATGTGATGTAATATTTTGGAACCATGGACTCCAATTATATGTAATGTTCAGGAACTTTGAATGGTGACTATGCATGGAAGTGTTGCGTTGGAAATTAAATTCTTGTGGTTACATGATAATAAGATACAAATTGAGAAGGGGATGCAAGCTTATGATATATTTATATAGTTGAGATGAATGTATTGTGCCATGATAAGTAGGCCATGTTGACCGAAATCCTTATATGGAATAAGTAGGCCGTGAGGCCGAAATTGATGATATGTGTCATATATAGAGGGAGGAATTATCAGGGGAGGTGTTGTCAAAATTTTGTTTGAGGTTATTGATAATCCGACATTTGTGAGGGCATTTGGACTAACTTCTTGCCTATAATTTTGGGACCGTTACAACTCGTCACATAGTCTAGTGTTAAAGATTTTTATGTAGTTTTAACATACAAGTTTTATCTTAACCATATTAACACACTTGTTAAACATAAAATATATTCTCCCCTTCGATCACCTCCGGTTAAACCGGTCCCTTCCTCCTATACGTTATTCAATGTAATATTCTGCACTTCGATCACCTCCAGTTCAACCCGGTCCCTTCCTCTGATACGTTATCATAATATTCTCCCATTTGATCACCTCCGGTTCAACCCGATCCTTTACTTCATGTATGCAATAATTATATCCTTCATGTAATAACAACATGCAAGGATTCATAAAACAATGTCAATATAAATGATTCTCATGATCTCTAATTTACATCATGTCAACATTATGGAAGTCATTAACATGTATAAGTAACCACTTGCTAAATTAACAACATATTATATCATCTTAATATATGCGTAGCCATATATATATATATATATATGCATAGCATTAAGTATTACATTTATCCATAGAACTATTTCTTCTTAAAAAGGTATGTGATTGACTACCATGTATACACACAATCATGCACAATACTAAACATGTATGCAAATAGCTACAACATGATTACCATAAGATTATTTACACATAAAATCTATAAGCCATACACATGCATTATCATTCAATTTCACGTTCACTTATAACTTAGAAATTTTCACTTTATTTCAAGCTTTACACTACCTACTATTATACTAGAATCCGGATGTTCTACTCACCCTCGTAGAAAATATCCCTTTATCACGCTTGGTCACCCGCTATAATGGAGTTTACAAGGTCATAACAACATCATGATTAGTTCTTAGTTAAAAGAGTATAAGAGGGGTAATAGTCTTAAGAATTTGCTTACCTTTTTCAACCAATATCACCCCTTAACTTGATAATCTAGGCTAACCTTGTTCTATTTGGTCTTTGGAGGAGGTAAAATAAGTAAAGGAAACCCTTTATAGTATAAAGGAAGTAAAGGAATGATTTGTAAAGGGAATGAGAGGGAGAAAAAGAGAGTAAGTGAAGAAAGTGGAGGAAACTGGCTGCTGCTGTGTTTCTGGCCGGCAGCAAAAAGGAAGAGAGGGAGAGGAGTTTTTGAAGTTAGAATGAAGAGAGAGATAGGGCGTTGCCAAATGAGGGTGTTCTCTTCATCCCCTCCTATTTATACTCCCTTCTCTTAATGATATCATGCCAAGTGCCCCTCTAACACCATCTCTCTACACTTATACTTGACACTTACAAGCAAGATCCCCATCCTTCTCCCCTTCATGAGGTACTTGTACCCACAAGTATGGTGGGGGTATGGTAAAGAAGTCAACATGTATGTGTGTGTATATAAATTCATATACATACATACATACATACATACATACATATTGTAACGGTCCCAGTTTAACAATCCTCAATTTACATAACATCACTTAATAGAACCGATTAATCATATCATTTCCTTATTTCTTAAAAATTTCAGCAGCACCTCCTTTGTAATTACTGGTCGGATATAATATCCAATACAGATATGATAATTTCGGCTAACATCAGCCTACTTATTCTCATTCCAACCATATAACTGAATTCAAAATTGTCCACACAATCATGAAAGTATTTCGGCTTGACATCGCCTACTTATGGAGAAACATAATAACATAGACTCTAGAGTTTCTTTCTCGGCATCACAGGCTTTCAAAATTCATGACTTTCACTTCTCATGTGCATTGCATTGCTAATACACTTCTTATTGCTACAACCCAATAAAAGATATCTCACATGACAACTTGAAATGAACTACCACAAGGTTCTCCATATATGTATATGTACAAGATGAATAATCTATCCCAAAACCCACATGTATCATTCACACACAAAGTGTTCCAAAATACAAGAGTTGGATTTATTCAGAACGAACACTGTGCAGCATAGCCCTGACCTCCACCTCCAAGCAACCTGCAATATAACAGTCTGTGGGAGGGTGAGCTCAACAGCTCAGTGAGTGAGGTAGGAAATAAATCAAGAAAAGAAAATATTTCAATGAGAGTATGCACATTCACGTAATAAAAGAAATCTGAAACGGTAAGAAGATGAAGAAACAGTGACATCCCGAAATTTAAAAATCAAGAACCCAGTCTCTAAAATTTCTGAGGACAATCAGACTCATATGATCGTACTCCCCAATTTCTTCCTTGAATTTTCATCTTTATGTATGATAAGATCTATGAGTTACATAAACAAACTCTCTCGTCTTATGTGTGATTGTTACACATATTTGCATATTATACCACTTCCATACCATGCATATTACAAATAAATATATGATTTTTAATCCTCTTCTCTCTATATTTGCAGGTACACACTCAAAGGAGAGAAAGCCATTAATCACCTTAATTAGCAATAATTAAGTGATAATCAAAGATTAAAGATAAGCCAAAGATTTGAATCCCAGATCCAGAGAAATCCGCGCAACAAACGAAAGATTCAGATATACCACGTGGATAAACAAACTCTCAACTAATCTTCAACAGAAAGATCTGGCTCAACGGCCAGGATCAAGCCGCGATCCGCGGCAGATCCGCGGCAATCCTAGGTCGTTATGACCTCGGATTTTGCGCCAACAAACTTGGCTCTCGAAGGTTCTCTCCCATGCTATAAATACTGGACTTGGACCTGCGTACAAAAACTGAATGGAGAAGAGAGGAGAATAGTTAGTATGTTGTAATTTTGTTTAGTTTTTCTCTAGGTTTTGTTCTTTAGATCCCTCTTCTTCTTCCCTAGAATTCATTGTAAAAGAGAGAGATTGAGAGAGAGAGCTTGTGTAATCAAGGGTGACACTTGAAGCAAAAAGGATTGATCCATTCTCCTTCCTCTACTTGAAGCATGGTTCTAGTTTAATTGCTTTCTTTAATTGCTTTTTTACTTGCTTTCTTTACTTCTTGCAATTTATTCATGCTTTGCTTTACTTCATTAATGGCTTGTAGCTAAATCTTTCTCCATGTAATAGCTAACCACTAGCCTTGCCATCTTCACTAACTCATGGGTGATTGCTTTATTTCATCTTGCAAGTTGTATGATCTTCTCTTCTCGGATGGGTTAAACCACCCGTCATCCACATGAGAAAGTAATTAGGTCAACACGCGAGACGAAACCTACGCCGATGGAGTGACAACATTAGGCACGCGTTCGCTATCAAGGAGTCTAGTAAGTCTTGGCAAGCTAGCAAGGTAAGCTAGTCATGGCTTTTCATTCAAGCTTTTTTAAGTTTCCTTTCTTTTCTTGTGAATACCAAATCCCAATCTTGATTTCTTTTCCAACGATTTCCACCATGAACATATCCATCCTTTTCTTTAGTTTCTTTTTCACTTGATTCATTAAGTTTATAAAGAAAGAGAAGAATACTCGTTTAACAACTTCACTACCACACGTCAAAGCTTCCATCGCGAGCTCTCCCTGAGAATCGACTCGGTATAGCCTTATGCTATAGCGGAGACAAGAAAGGGTACTAAAATACATTTTTATACTCATAATAAGTATACCTTCTTAGTCTTAATCAAAATGGCGCCGTTGCCGGGGAGAGCAACGTATTTTTTTAGGTTAAAGTGAAGTACTAAACGATTTTCTTCTTCTGTTTGCAGGTTACAGGTGAAGAAACAGCAAACCTTGCATAGCAGTGACATATAAGTGGACCTGGGCCTCTGCTCTCGAAAGCAGAGACCAGGATCCCTCAGTTTTGCCGCGTTCCCACGGCAAAAGCCGCGGTTCTGCGGCAGAACTGAGTTGACTACTCACAATTTTTCTGCAGGGATTGCTTCTTTGCAAAATACAGCTGCTGCTATAGTCTAAATCCTGTTTGCTTTACCTGATATCTGTTAAGTTAATCAACAGTAAAAAGTTGGTTGAAATTGTTAAAAATTGTTTAGACACTTGCATTTCTAGCAACGTGTCTTTCAATTCTTTACTTTTACTGTTGAAGAGTGCTGGAGGCAAGGTACGTTTCGCATTGCATATAGACTAGGAATCATCTCTTGCTTGATTTTCATGCTTTGAGTGAATCCTTGTGATATTTCTTGTACACTTGCACAAATCAATTTTAAGGGCATAAACCCGTAAATAAGATAAGGTGGGGAGTTCATTACCCTTTCCTTAGCCCGAAAATCATTTTCCCAAGCACTCACTAACCCAAGCCTAATTTAATAAAAAAGTAGACGTTGGCCCTAGGGACATCTCGGACTCATTTAGGAGATTATCCTAAGGGGGAAAAGTGTTGGAATTTAACTCTTGCAAAATCAGTGTCTAGGAAAGGGGTTGAGGGCGAAAGCCGAAGGTTGCTGGTTACTTAATTAAGGAACGTCTCCGGATGGAAAAACCTCCCACCAACCTTACCCTTTCCCTGGCTGATTAGCTTGTGGTTAGAGTACACTAAACCTCCCGTGGACAGTCTATCAGTTAGGAGTCGTCTAGGTCCTAAGTCTACCCTAACTTAGGTTAGAAGTTTTCTTTCTTTTGTTTGTTTGTTTGTTTGTTTGTTTTTGTTTGTGATTGTGTGATATGGCCTTCAACAATTCTTTCAATAATAATCCATATTTCACACCATCTCCATATTCGGATAATTCCAACCCGGTGTTTTACAATATGCACCAATCAAATACACCGGGTTGGCCTTATCCGAATCAATATGACCCATACCCCCCATCTAATAACTATAATTTTCATAATATTTTAACTCTTCACCGAGTAATTGGGGTTCCAGTCCCCCGAATTTAATTATCAACCTCCTTGTCCACCATATTCACCGAGTCCACATATATCCACAATATTCATTCCAGAATCCGCTTCATATACTCCTTTTTCTG